>QGSO01000255.1:421615-638064 GCA_011037825.1 Carya cathayensis | reverse complement strand
GAATACGTGGGGCCACAACAACTGTGGAGTACGTATTAATGCACATTATTTATCAAGACAATTAAATAAGATTCCAAGTTTATGTTAAGTCAAGTTTCAGATCAAGTTCATGTTATATTATACTCACGTACATGTTATGTTCATGTTTATGTTATGTTCCAAGTTCATGTTCACATCATGTTATGTTCACTTTTATGATATGTTCAAGATCACGTTCATGTTATGTTATGTTCATGTCCATGTTATGTTTCACGTTCATGTTATGTTGTTTGTTCATGTTATGTTTTAAGCTTAAGTTTATGCCATGTTAAGTCAAGTTTCAGTTCATGTTTAAATTCTGGTTAAGTCATGCTATATGTCAAGTTATACTATGTTTATATATGACTATAATTATGCATTTATGCTTTTACTGCCATGCATGCATTTTTAACCTGTGTGTGAGTTTTATGTTAACTTACTGAGATTTGTAATCAAATCTCACTGTGGTAGTCCCAACTACCATTCCCCCGAATGGTAGATCTTGTTACAGGACCCAAAGGAGAATTGGAATCTGACCAACTGAATACGGTCGACTAGGCCACGGTGCGATGTTGATGATGGTATAGTATTTAACTTAGGTTAATACTTGTACTTTTGGAGTTGTATCTCAAGTATTCTTTTGATCACAACCATTTTAGACTAGTGTGGTGATCACGGTTTTTTAGTATGCCTTTATGTATGAATTATGTTTCAAGTATTTGGGATATATTTAGTTTGGTGCATAGTATTGCTAAAGAAAAAGATTATCCGCTGCGAATATTGCATAATGCTAGATGCATGTTAGAAACATTGCATCTTATATGTCATGAACGGGGGCAGGTAACCTTGTGTTGCATGTCCCGACGCTTCAAATGTCCGTTCAATCCCAAGCGGAATTTGGGGGCGTCACACACTCCCTTTTATATCTTCATGTAAGGCAAGTAAAAAATTACAAACCATGCCATTGTCATAAATCTCCCTCACATGGAGGGACCCACAATAACAAATCTCCCCCTCCCGACTATGTGAGAGGTTCCATCAAACCTGCTTTTGCTCTACATACTTCGAGTTTTTGCATAGGCAGTGGTTTTGTCATCATATCTGATCCATTTTCATCAGTATGGATTTTTTCAATTTGTAACAACTTCATCTCCAATACATTACGAATCCAGTGATATCTCACATCAATATGCTTGGATCTTGAGTGAAAGGTCGAGTTCTTGCTAAGATGGATAGCACTCTGACTATCACAGTAAAGCACATACTTCTCTTGTTTCTGACCCAATTCTTCTAGGAATTTCTTCATCCATAGCAACTCTTTACTAGCCTCAGTTATGGCAATATACTCAGCCTCTGTAGTAGATAGAGCAACACATTTCTGCAGTTTAGATTGCCATGACACAGCTCCCCCTGAATAAGTAATCATATACCTAGAAGTGGACTTTCTGGAATCAATATCTCCAGCCATATCTGCATCTGTAAACCCATCAAGCATAGGCTTACCATTTCCAAAGCACAAACACACCTTGGAAGTACCTCTGAGATATCTAAGAATTCATTTCACAGCTGCCCAATGTTCTTTGCTAGGATTAGAGAGAAATCGACTAACAACTCCAACAGCATGAGCAATATCGAGTCTTGTGCACACCATCGCATACATTAAGCTGCCCACAACTGATGCATAAGGCACATTCTGCATTTCTTCTTTTTCTTTCTCACTTGTAGGACTCTGCTTTGAACTTAGCTTCAAATGACCTGCAAGTGGAGAACACACTGGTTTTGCCTTACTCATGTTGAACTTGTTTAATACCTTCTCAACATAACTCTCTTGAGATAGCCACAACTTGCCATTATTTCTGTCACGAGAGATATTTATGCCAAGAATCTGTCTTGCAGGGCCTAAGTCTTTCATAGCAAAAGACTTACTCAATTATCTTTTCAATTTATTAATTTTTCCAGAATCACGACCAACAATCAACATGTCATTCACATATAGCAAGAGAATAATAAAGTCATCTTTAGAAAACCTTTTAAAAAATACACATTGATCAAAAGAAGTTTTATCATACCCGTGCTCACTCATAAAAGAGTCAAACTTCTTATACCATTGTCGAGGTGCCTGCTTGAGTCCATATAAACTCTTTTCCAATCGACACACAAGATGATCTTTACCCTTTGCTGCAAACCCCTCTGGTTGCTCCATATATACTTCCTCCTCTAAATCACCATGGAGGAAAGCAGTCTTCACATCAAACTGTTCGATTTCTAAGTTCATACTGGCAGCCAAGCCCAAAACAACTTTGATAGAAGACATTTTTACTACAGGTGAAAAAATTTCTTCAAAATCAATACCTTTCCTCTGACTAAATCCCTTCACAACCAAACGTGCCTTGTACCTTGGTTGTGATATATTTGGCTCGGTCTTCAATCTGAAAATCCATTTATTCTTCAGTGCTCTTTTACCCTTTGGTAATTCTACCAGTTTATAGGTGTGGTTTTCATGCAATGATTTCATCTCTTCTTGCATAGCTCTCAACCACTCATCTTTCTGATCATGTTGCATGGCTTCTTGATAACATTTTGGCTCTCCCCCATCAGAAAGTAAAACATACTCAGCCGCAGGAAATCTGGTAGAAGGCTTATGCTCTCTGGTAGATCTTCTTAACTGATTTTCTGCAGGTGGTTCTGAAGGAGATCCCTCTACTTGTTGATTTGATCCCATGTCATCAATTTCAGGTTCACCTCTTTCAACAGTATCAGCCTGTTCTTCTAAAGCATCTTCCCCATGCTCATCATGCATCATAGAAGAAGGAAAAACAGAATCCATATCAACAAGTTCTTCATTTAGAAATTCATGCTTCTTTTGATTCACATCTTCAATGGTTTGATCTTCAAAGAAAATAACATCTCTGCTTCTCTGAATTTTCTTCTTAACTGGATCCCACAATCTGTAACCAAATTCCTCATGTGCATAACCCAGAAAGATACACTGCTTGGATTTGCTATCAAGTTTAGACCTCTCATCTTTAGGAATGTGAACAAAAGCTCTACAGCCGAATACACTCAAATGCTCAAGAGAAATATCTTTTCCTGTCCAAACTTTTTCAGGAATGTCACCATCCAAAGGAACTGAAGGAGAAAGGTTGATTAAGTCAACTGCTGTCCTCATTGCCTCACCCTAAAAAGAATTAGGCAATTTTGCATGAAAGAGCATGCATCTGATTCTTTCACAAATTGTTCTGTTCAGTCTCTCTGCTACACCATTTTGCTGTGGTGTCTTAGGAACTGTTTTCTCAAGCCTTATGCCGTGACTTCTGCAGTATTCTTCAAATGGTCCTCTATACTCACCTCCGTTGTCTACCCGAACACATTTTAAATGCCTTCCAGTTTCTCTTTCAACTTTCACGTGTAGCATCTTGAACACATCTAGCACCTGATCTTTAGTTTTCAATGGAAAAGCCCACACTTTTCTAGAATGATCATCTATAAAAGTGACATAATGCAATGCACCACCAAGACTTTTAGCATTCATAGTGCAAACATCAGTATGAAACAAATCAAGAATGTCACTCCTTCTAGAAGGAGAAAATTTCTTAAAAGAAATTCTTCGTTGCTTTCCCATAAGACAATAAGTACATGGCATTAGTTGCGTACCTTTGATATTGGGTAGGACTTGCTTCTTTGCAAGAATCTGAAGTCCTTTCTCACTAATGTGGCCAAGCCTTTTATGCCATAACTCAGTGGAGATTTCATTTTCAGCAGCAATAACATCACTCTTGATGAATCTTGCATTTGTCTTGTAGAGAGTATTGACCTTCCTTCCTCTTGCTAGAACAAGAGAACCTTTACTAAGTTTCCACTTTCCATCTCCAAGATGATTATGGTAGCCTTCATCATCCAATTTTCCAATTGAGATCAAATTAAAACGAATATCAGGAACATGTTTGACATCTTTGAGAAGCAATTTGCACCCAATGTTGGTTTCCAATTGCACATCTCCAAGGCCCACAATCTGACACTTTGCTTCATTTCCCATCGTAACCCATCCAAAATCACCACTGGTATAGGAAGAGAATAAATCTCTACGTGGGGTAATATGAAAAGAAGCTGCTGTATCAATTACCCAAGTAGAATCCTGACAAGTAATATTAACATGAGCATCATCACAAACAATGAATACATTAGTATCAGATGCAACTGCTGCAGTTTCTTTTTCTTCTTTCAACTCTTCATTTTTTCCTTTCAGCTGTTCCTTTTTAAACTTTCTGCACTCTTTCTTCATATGCCCAAGCTTACCACAGTGAAAACATTTTATTCCTTTTCTTGAAGCGGACCTTCCTCTTGCCTTGTCACCATTGTAATCACCACGAGGTTTTCTGCTTTTACTTCTTCCTCGCTTTTCTGTAACAAGTGCCTCTGAATGAGAAGGAATGCCATGCTCTTTTCTTCTTGCCTCTTCATTAAACATGCTATCTTTCACCATACTCATAGTCATTACACCACTGGGCACAGAATTACTGAGGGACACAACCAAAATTTCCCAACTATCTGGCAAAGAACTTAACAAAAGTAAAGCCTGAACTTCATCATCCAAGACAAGTTTCATGGTAGACAATTCATTTAATAATTCTTGAAAATTATTAAGATGCTCTGCAACACTTTGTCCATCCCTGTATTTTAAATTCACAAGCCTTCTTATCATAAATGCTTTGTTTTGTGCAGTCTTTCGTTCGTAAAGACTTTCTAATTTCATCCAGAGACTGTAAGCGTCTACTTCTTTGGCTACATGATGGAAGACACTTTGGTCAACCCATTGTCTGATATGACCAACAGCTTTCCTGTTTAATTTCTTCCACTCGTCATCAGTTTTCTTTTCGGGTTTAACACCGGCCAAATCAATAGGCTCAAACAACTCTTTGTAATATAAAACATCCTCCATCCTTGTCTTCCAAATTGAATAATTGGAAGAAGTGAGTTTGATCATACTACTAGATGAATCCTCCATATTTAATTCACACCGATACTTAACAAAACAATGAACCTGGCTCTGACACCACTTTGTTAGGGTGAACACCAAAAATCACAGCGGAATATTTTTCTACCATTTCAATGTGTAAATTAAATTAATAATCTAGTAAGTAGAAACTCACAAGCAAGACACCATAAATTTTTACGTGGAAAACCCTCCAATGCGAAGGGAAAAACCACGGGACCTAGTCCAGTTAAACTTCCACTATCAACGATAATGAGATTACAGATTTTCTTCTCTAGAACAATATCTAGAGGTTACCAATACATCAAGAATATTTAAATTCTTGGTTCAACACAAAATCATCACCATACAGATGGAAAAACCACAAGAGAGATAAGAAACACTTCACCAAATAAGTATATGAAGAAGACGGATGAAGATGAATCTCAGCGATCGAAACCAGTCAAACTGAAGTTGTCGACATCACGAGCAACATACTGAAATTTCATCCAAATCAGACCACAAATGATCTCTCAAACAGTCTAGTAAAAGTGTGAAGAAAAAGGAATTCTTCGTACACGTACGTACAGCTTCTTCTCTCCGTCTCTTCCTCTTCTCTCTTTTTTTCTTTTGTCTGCCAAGCCAAACAATTCAGCCGCCACTCCTTTTTATATCTTCATGTAAGGCAAGTAAAAAATTACAAACCATGCAATTGTCATAAATCTCCCTCACATGGAGGGACCCACAATAACATAAGAGTATTATAATTTTTTTTAATCAAAAGTATTTTCTTATCCGTCTCTTTATGTTGATGCATAAAATTGCACAACAAACCATAATAAAAGAAATAGTCATCCCCGACCCGCCGGAGGTGACTCGGCCCTCAAGGATGGGGTTTGAAGTCTATAATGGTAGTTTGGGATGTCGGTACGATACCTATACATACATCTATAACAGTAAATGAAAAATGGATATTATAAATATATAAAGAGAATCAGATGCACCGATTTATGAGATTCAGCACATGGCCTACATTCACATATAATTTGGAGGACAAATTCACTATCATAAGAGTATTTTATAATCTCTCATGGTCTCTCATATTTCACAATACAATGAGAGTTTGTAATCCCTTTCGCCTAAAGAAATGTGAAAAAAATGGTTGATTACCTCATGAGGTTGAAGAAAATCATTGCTCGAAGTCGCCCAGAAGTTCCCCCCTCTTTCATCCAATCATATCCCTTTTTTTAAGGCTCCGTCGATGATTGGTGAGAAGTTAAGTTTTATATCACTTATTTATCCTCATTTGCCCTCTTATCTCTTCTCTTGCTTCCTTATAATGGCTCCCTAGTGTACTAGGGTGCCATATTTGGTCTACGAGATTTACCTCCAACATTTTCAATTATAAAAATAGTAATGTTATACACTACATTCTTATCTTATTTTCATTCTATTAAGTAAGATGTGACTCATTTATCACCATTGAATGATAAAAAAACATGAAATAAATAATCATTAAACAGTAATAAATGTGTCACATCATACTTAATGGGATGAAAATGAGATAATGGTATGATATATAGAATTTTTTAAGAATATTTATATTAAAAGATTACAAAAAATCTAAATCCAAAGCGGGTGCATCTCTATTGTTTGCTCTATGCTGTTTTATTAGGACTGGTTTATGAAGTGAGATGATATGAAAATTTTGTGAATAATAGTAAAATAATTTGTGAATAATAGTTAGATGATTTGAGTTGAGTCTTTTTTTAAGTTTTGGTGAAGAAAAGAGAAAAAGTTAAAATATTGTAAAAATATAGTTTTATAATATTATTTTTGTTTAAAAATTTAAAAAAATTGAAATTATTTTTTATTTTTATTTAAAAGTTTAAAAAAATTGTAATAATTAGTTTACAAATTTGATATTTAAATTATATTTAAAAATAAAATAAAATAAGATAAAATTAAATTAGATAGAAAATTTAATGCCTTGGAGGCTGCCAAACCTGGAAGCCATGCAAGTAACAGTTATCATTACACGAGAACGGACCGAATTCCGTGCAAACAAGCGGCCCGTGCACAGAGGAGCTTGGATTCTACAACTAGGATGCCGCTGGGAGTGGGATTGATTTATATTTTATTTTTATTAATTAAGAAAATGTTGTTTATTATTATTATGAATTTTTTAATTTTTTAACAAATATTTAAAAATATAAAAATATTTAAAAAGATGTAAAAATAATATATATATATATTTTTTTTCTTAACCTAGCCGGAGCTCCCAGCGAAAGCCCAGCGGTGGCTTAGAAGCATCCACAAAAATGCGCTTTTTCTATGCTGTCTTTTTCTCGTTGGATTTTGAATCTAAAACTAGCCTCGTTGGAAGTTAGTGGAAACTGAAAAGTCACTCCCAACGTGACTGTCCTGTTCAATGATTTTCTGACAAAAGAAATCTGCAGACCACAGAACACTCGTAGCACTTTGCGGACAACTTTTATGTTTCTCCTCCATTCCGAGTTCCGACCACAAAAATAATAAAACACATATATATATATATATATATTTTTTTGTTGGAAAATTATCCCTATAGTTTTGTATATTTATACTTTTAATTGAGAAAATATCATCCTTACAAATATTTGAATTTAGACAAATGACTGGATTTCGCTGATTTCGTTGTGCTCACCGCTCGGTCTAATTAGATGACCAATCGAACTAAAAGCTGACGATCAGTTTCCAACTTGCGTACAGTACAAAAATTTGATTTAAATTAGAGAAATGATATTTGCAGTCGTGGTTATGCAAGCGTCACGTAATCTTTTTAAAAAAAATAAATTAATATGGGACCTATATGAAAAAAAAAACTAAATTTTTAATCGTAGACTCCACTCATTTTCAAAACGATTACGTGACGTTTACACATTTTACGACTGTATATAGCATTACTATTTAAATTAACCATTTTAAGGAGTATTTATATTTATGTTGGCTGGATTAAAAACTCAAATAGAGTTGCTTAGCATTTCTATCCATACTTTTTCATTTACACAGGTATGATTTAGATAATAAGTTAATACGAGATGAAAGATGCAAGTACGGCTTGGGAAGAGATTTTATTTTTACCTACTTTTTCTCAAGTAAATTATCTACGTCATCTAATTAGTTTCAGGTTTTATTATAATATTATTTTTTAATATTATTATTATTTAAATTTTTTAAAAATTAAATTACTTATTATATTTTATGTGAGAATTTGAAAAAATTATAATGATAAGATGAAATGAAACACTTATTATATCCAAACTAGACTTTAGTGATTAAGTATTTTTTAATGTTGTAAATATTTTCTACTATTTAAAGATGTAAAAAAATATATGAAAAATATGCATTTAGCCTTATTAGGAAATTTTGTCTAGTTAAACTAGAATAATTAGAGCATTGTTATTGGATTATACATATGTAAATGACAATTTTTATGAATGTAATGAATTTAGATATTGGCTATATCATTTACATAAATATCTATATTAGAATAGTCATTTTTTCATTATATAACAATAAAATAATATAAGATGAATTTGACTTTAACTATTTATATCAAATTTTCACATTAGATTATCTATTTATTTATTATATAGTAATAAATAATTAATAAATTAATAAATAAATAATTAATTTTTTAATTATTATTTTATTTTATCATATCTTACCTATTATATGTTAATTAGTAATCATATTCTATTTAAATTATAGATTAAAAAATAATAACTATCAAGAAAGAGAGAGACTTAAAAAATAATAAAATAAAGAATTGCTTATAGAACAATAACTATCAAATTTGATTTTATTTTTACATGTACTGTACCTCAAAGTTAAGAAATTTGATTATAGATAATTTATTGCAAGTGGTTTTTATGTCTAATAAGAAAAAATGGGCTTTAGTTTTGGATATAAATAATCCAATAAGAGTCGAGAAATAAATAGGTGAGATTTATTACTTATTATTCTTATATATTTTATTTTTTAAATTAATTAATTTTTATTTATTTATTATAAAACAATTGAATATATATAATTTTATTAATAATCATTTATTTAATTATGTATTTTTTAAAAAATAAATAAAATAATAATAATAGAGTAATAAGCCAATCTCTCCTTTTCTGAACAGGTACATGGTCGTAAAAATTCAAATCGTATTGCCACGTAGTTAACTACCTCGAGATCACCCCTACACTAAAGTTCAAACTTTGAAAAGAAACTCACTCTCTGCTTCTTCTTCTTCCCCTCTCTTCACACAGAGTCGCTCGCTCTCTGCAATTCCTCGTTGCTAAACACACATGACACAACTTGATGAAACGAACGATTAGAGAGTGCCATTTTTATGAAATAAAATGTCTCTTCCCCTTCAAATAGCCACACTTCTCACCTTCCTTTTCCTTTCCGGTTCTCCACTATCTTCTTCTCTCACTCCCGATGGCCTTTCCCTCCTCGCTCTCAAAGCCGCCATCGACTCCGATCCGAAGCGTGCCCTCGACTCCTGGTCCGAATCCGACCCAACCCCCTGCCATTGGCACGGCGTTGTCTGCACCCGTAACCGCGTCACGGGGCTCTCCCTCCCCAACAAGGGATTCTCCGGCTACATCCCCTCAGAGCTCGGTTTACTCGACTCGCTTAAACGACTCTGTCTCGCCCACAACAACTTCTCCATGCCCATTCCTTACCATCTCTTCAATGCCACCGGACTTCTTTCTCTCGACCTCTCTCACAACTCTCTCTCGGGCCCTATCCCAGCCCAAATTCGTGCCCTTAAAACTCTGCGTCACTTAGACCTGTCATCGAATTTACTCAATGGGTCTCTCCCTGAAAGTCTCAGCGAGCTCGAGAATCTCTCCGGAACCCTAAACTTGTCCTATAATAGATTTTCGGGCGGAGTCCCTGAGTCTTACGGACAGTTCCCGGTGATAGTAAGCTTGGATCTCCAACACAACAATCTCACCGGGAAGATTCCTCAGGTGGGATCGCTGTTGAACCAGGGGCCCACGGCTTTCGCTGGGAATCCTAGCTTATGTGGGTTTCCGTTGCAAGCTCCATGCCCCGAAGCTCAAAACCCAAATGTTTTCAGGAGCGCCGTGGACCCTCAGAACCCAGAGAACACCAACCACAACCCTAGTTTCCCAAATGGCGGTGGAGAGGGGGGGAACGAGAAAGCAGGCTCATCAGCCATAAGGATTATCTCCGGCGTTTCAGTGGTGGTGGGGGCCGTGTCGGTCTCGGTGTGGCTGTCTCGGAGGAAGTGGGGGAGGTCTAGCGAGGGTAAAACGGGGAACCAGAAAGTGGAGGAGGGTGAGGTCGTGGAGGAGGAAGGGCAAAAGGGTAAATACGTGGTGGTGGACGAGGGGGACGAGGGGTTTAGCCTGGAATTGGAGGATTTGTTGAGGGCATCGGCGTACGTGGTTGGAAAGAGCAGGAGTGGGATAGTGTACAAGGTGGTGGCAGGGAGAGGGGGACCAGGTGCGGCGGCACCCACGGTTGTGGCTGTAAGGCGGCTGAGCGAAGGTGATGCGACGTGGCGATTCAAGGAGTTTGAGTCCGAGGTGGGGACAATCGGGAGGGTCCACCACCCAAACATCGTGAAGTTGAGAGCTTATTACTATGCAGACGATGAGAAACTGCTGGTCACCGATTACATCCGCAACGGAAGCTTGTACACCGCACTGCATGGTATGGTATCTCTTCTCCTCCATATGTTGATAACGATGGTGCTTTTGACAGCTTTTCACTCTTTTGGATGTTTTTGAAGATGGGAACTGTTACTCCGTGTTGGTTAAGTCCGAACAGCTTAAACTGTCTTTCACATTCTCATTAGATAGTGACTTTACTCATATATTTGTCCGACGTTTCACGGGCTGGCTATACCAGGAAACAAGAAAATTAAGTTTGAGCGTTTCAAAGTTCTAACTTTTCTGCCGTGTGTCTCTGATATTGATGCTATATATATATATATATATATATATATATAAGTTATGGTTAGCTGCTTGGTGATCTTTTAGGCTACACTAGGTGAAAAGAAATGGAAAAGGCAGTCCATAAAAATCTGAACTTGCTGCCACCATATCTGGAGGCTTGGAGCTATGTTCATGTTTAATATGACTTCATGTCCCGTTCGTGAAAAATGTACATTCTAACTTTATAACTATACTGAAGTGTCTGAAGTAGACAATTCGCTTCTTCTTTCATTTTTAGCTTTCTAGTTTATATTTTCCTCTCTCCTTATCTATTATGGGGATGAAAAACTTAGGCGGCACACGTTTTGGGCCTCTTTCAGGGTGTTCTTAATCCTTCATTATGTCTCCTGAATACATATGACTACATATGTCAATTTATTTCACAACTTGTACCGAGTGGCGTGGTCCTTGGAATCCACCACACTTTTTATTCTTGTAAATACAAAGTCCTAAATTAATTTCAATCGTACAGAAAGTATGGACCACGAGCAACAGTTGTCTTCTTTTGTTTGGTCTTAGGTATCTGTTCTCTGTAGATTGATTTTGTATTTATCGTGTACATATTTTATTATGTATTTACAAAAAAAATGTATTTACATCTCAGATGTCAAATGGTGCAAGGAACTTAAATTTGCATTGCCCATACGCCAGGCAATTTGTGTCTTTCTTAAAAAGTTTGTCCTCTTGTGCTTATTTGACAATTACTGTCACTTTTCCTTTAAAAATTAAAACTGTGTTCGATGGCTGTTCTAAGTAATGACCATCAGTTCTTTTAAGCATTTTATTGGCTTTGTCGTCTAACCAGATTGGTATCCTCATTTTAAATTGTTGCAGGGGGTCCATCTAATTCTTTGCCAGCACTGTCGTGGGCAGCAAGGTTGAAAATTGCTCAAGGAACAGCCAGGGGTTTAACATACATACACGAGTTCAGCCCCAGGAAATATGTTCATGGCAACATAAAATCAACGAAAATCCTTCTTGATGATGACCTCCAGCCTTACATTTCTGGTTTTGGGCTCGCTCGTCTTGTTTCAAACACTGCTAAGTTTGCCAGTTCGGCATCAAAAAAGCAGAACGCGAACCAAATTGTATTGACCCCTGCAATAGATTCAAACATTTCAACTCCTCCCAACATATACGTGGCACCTGAGGTTCGAGTTTCTGGGAACAAGTTCTCTCAGAAATGTGATGTTTACTCGTTCGGTGTTGTGCTCTTGGAGATGTTGACTGGTCGGCTGCCAGATGCAGGACCAGAAAACAACGGTAAGACCCTGGAGAGTTTTGTAAGGAAAGCATTTCGTGAGGAACGCCCCCTGTCCGAGATTATAGATCCAGCACTTCTGCCCGAGGTTTATGCAAAGCAGCAAGTTGTTGCTGCATTTCATATTGCACTCAACTGCACTGAACTCGATCCAGAGGTGCGACCTAGGATGGGAATGGTGTCGGAGAGTCTGGATCGAATCAAACCGCAATGAAAACAATGAAAGAACCCCCTAGTTCCTGTTCTTGCTGCTGATTCCTGATGAACGAGTTCTGCTGGATGGTTAAAAATCTTTGGTTGGAGGGCTATCTGCCTATCCGGATGTATGTTTTCTTAGATATGTTATTGTTAGCCGTGACATTGTGTTGAATTGTGTCTGGTGGAGGGTGTGAAAGTCCGTGAATTGTAAGCCCTGTGGATTCCCTGCAATGAAAGGATATCATTCCAACCGGTGTAATTGATGTTCAAGGACACGTGATACTTGATCTCTGAGTTGTCGAAGTATCTTTAGTGCTTGTTCAAAAGTAATTTTACTTATATAAATACTTTCTTAAGAATGTTACACACACGAACTTATAAATATAATTTTTCATTTTTAAAACAAATTAAACATAACAAAAAAGGTTCAAGTCTCAATCAGACCCCAAAAAGAAAATGCTTGGGCCTATCATAGGCCCAATCTCCCTCAGTACAAAAAACGAGATCGGTGCAAATCAAATGGGCTTTTGATTTTTCACTCTTTAAAATAAAATAAAAAAATGTAGAGATGTGAAAAATCCATGCACCATGGAAAAAGAATAGCATCTTCCTCTAATTTCCTGAAAACCCACCAAATTGATATGGAATTTGTACAAAAGATCCTTGGAAATGGAAGAACGTTGGATTCAAAAAGGGAGGCCATGTTTTTTAAACGTTCACAGTTCAATGCCTGCTGCCTCGTAACTCTCTCTCTAACCACAAAAGACATTTTTTCAGGCACCATTGCTTCTCAATAAAGAGCCCTTTTTTGTTCTTTTAAGATATAAAGCTCAAAGACGACCGATTCTCTATGCAGAAAAAAAGGAGATCTTTCTAGCACCATTGCTTCAATAAAGAAGCCTTTTTTTAGATCCTCCATTTATTTAGATTTTTATTGCTCGGTTTGGATGGCCAACAAAGATGAGATGTTTTCATCTCATTTGTACCATATACTAATTTTTTCTATCCAAATACAATATATTTTATTTCTAAATTTTAAAAAATCTAATTAAATAAACATTAATGAACAGTAAAAATCTGACATTAACAGTGTATAAACAGTATGTAAACAATATATGAACAGTGTATAAACAATATATGAACAGTAGACAATTCAGCTACCCTTATTAAATGGTGGGACCATACATTTTTCAAATCTCAAAAATTAAAAACTATCTCATCTCATCTTACTATCCAAACACATATTTTCTTTACAGACTATTTCATCTCATCTTAACTCAAAAATTTTATTGCTATTCAAAATATCTCATTTCATCTCATATAAATTGTGTAGTCTCAATATTTAATAAAGGCATCGTGAAAGAGGAACAACATCTTCTACAAATTATTTTTTCACTATCTATGTTTGAAACCATAATTAGGGATTTGTTTAGATAATGAGATGAGATAAGATGTTTTTAGATGAAATTTGAATAAAATATTATTATAATATTATTTTTTTAATATTATTATTGTTTCAAAATTTAAAAAAGTTGAATTGAGATTTGAAAAACTTAAACTTTTTGTTATATTTTATATAAAAATTTAAAAAAAAAATTGTAATGATAAGAGAAAAATTTCTCAATCCAAATAATCCCTAAAAAGATCTCAACCCAAATAATAAGTTGAAACTAGGTATAAATAACATGCATAAAATTCAAAGCACACGTGCAAAAACCAGTTCTTTATATTATTATTGTCAATACTATTATTTAATTTTAATTTCCTTTTTTTTTTCTTTTTTCTTTGTACTTCTTTCCTCGAATCCAAGGATTGAAATAGAAACAAGACAAACCCATGGAAGAAAATGCGAGCTCACGTGGCCATGTTTCCCTCCACATTTTAATTTATAAATGAAGGGCTTTCAATGTGCAAGCATCGTCATGTATCTTTCATCGTTATGTATTTAATTTGTCAATCCTTTTGGTTTACTTTCTCCCTTATCACGGGGGCAGAAACGAAGGGACCACAACATACCTTACAAAGTCCATGCATGCCTTTAATTTGGCATGACTTTAACCAAATATAGCATGGATTACATCCATATTTTTGTTCCTTTGAAGTGTCGTGACTTTTCTTGCTCAAAATTACCCCTACTACATAATCAATTTTGGAAATATTTTTTCTCTTTTTTGGGATACAGCATTCATAATGTATTCTTCTTCTCATCTTTTACAATACATCACTAAAATTCACTTTTTTCTATTTTATATATTGATTTTTATGATATACCATACATCAGCTTATCTATTTTTTATTTATATTATTTAAATATTATACTTTTTATTATTTTTTATTTATTTCAAATATTTTTTCTAGCTATCAATGATATTTTCAAATCTTTTGATATTTACAATATCTCTCCATATACAATGTAATATAATTATGTTATATTTTAAATTAATCCAAATTTATAAGTTAAACCAAAATATAAATTAATTAAAAAAAAGATTATCTAATGAAAATAAACGATTAATTCAACTTCAGATTTGTCTTTGGCGTCCAACAAAGAAGAAAGCGTAGGAATAAGAGAGAGAGTCTATAATGAAAATAAATTACTTTTAAAGAAACGTAGAAAATCAGCAGTAGGAGAAAGAAATTAATTTAAAGAAATCAACAGTCTTTACTATAATTTTATATTTATATTTTAAATAATAATATTCTTATAACTTTATTTTATAAAAATGGACTGATTTACCACTCTTGTCTTCATCGTTTTTTATTAGACTCTGCTGTTGCCCCCAAAAAAAAAAAATTTATTTTTATATTTTCTTTTTCTTTTCATATTCTTTAATCATATTTAAATATTTTTAAAAAATAAAAAAATTATATATCAATATATTAAAAATCACTTCTTTAATCTTTAAATATAAAAAAATTTAATCAACGGAGCGGCACAAAGTGGGAAGCATACTAGTGTTTCTCTTTTTATTATGACCAAGTACTATGTACATTAACAGCGCACTCAATATTCTATTAAGGTGATGTAATAAGAATCTTTTACACGTGAATCGATCGAAGATGTAGTGTATAATAATTTGCTACGTCGATGAGTTCCCCCGTCTTTAAAAGGCGGCGCTCGTGAAAAGCCGAAAACGACGAGAAGAATCGGATTCGGCGTGAATCTTCTCACGTGACTCTCGGTTACGCGAAAAGCATATCACCGCCCACTCCCTTTGATTTCCGGGCATTTATATATGTATGCCTTTTCCTATGAGTGCTCACAATTCTCTAGGGACTGTTAGAATAAATTATAAAATTTTGATTGAATTATTGAAATTTTGACAATAAAAAGTAATTGCTTTAATTTCAAAATGTAGTGAACGAATGTAATAATTGCCATAATCATTTTATTTATTTATTTATTTTAATTTTTTTTACACTAAATTTCATTTTATTCACGTGAATGGCTTTTTTTTAGTGTCTGGATGACACTAAACCGATCATTTCACGTGGCCTTGAAATAATTAACTCAATTTCGAGACGGAACAAAAAAAAACAAAAACAAAGAAAAAAAAAACCCAATTTTGCATCTTTAAATCATTCATCTGTTAATAATTTTGTGACTGCCAGAGTTTTCATAAAATTTATTATTTTTTTAAAGTAATTATATAGTACTTATGCATTTATAACTTTAAATGTCATACATACACACACACACACACATATATATATATGGATGATGTTTGCCTTCTAATCGTTAAGAGTAGATTTGGATATTGCCTTTTAGCACATAACAAGCATTTTGATTGGTGGTAGTTTGCCTATGCATTTTCTAGTGCATGTAAACATCATATTCCCAACCAGCAAATGGAGCAAGGAGCACATTGAAATCTCATCAATTTAATTACCATTGTTGTGACTATTTAAAATAAACTTTTGAGTTTCTTTTAAATATTATATTAAAAAAGACTAATTAATATTATATTTTGAAACTTTTAAGACCATTTCAAATCTCAAGAACTTATACTTAATTATTGGTGAGCATTGGGTCTAAATTTTGAATTGAAATTATATTTATAGGCATAGAGTGTGCAACTTTTGTATAATTTTTAATAATATACCTTACTCTTTTTTAAAATTATTACACGATATTTACACACCTTACGACTGTACATAAAATTTATTAATTTTTTAAGAATACTGATATAATAATAATCCATCGGTAAGACTGTAACTTATTAATAAAATATTAGTTTTAAATAAATATTTTATTCACTAATCATATTTACTTAATCATTTATCTTTTCGAAAATCTCTCTTGCAAATTAATGGTCAAAAGGCATAGAATCTCCAGATTGTAGCTCAATATCGCCATAGGTGATCCATCGTTCACTTATTGGCGTTGCCTGATGTATGCTCAATATTATCGCTGAATCCATATTAAACAAAATTATTTATAAGACAATTATTACATATTTTAATTATTATTGCATCGAAAATCTCTTCATTTTCTTTCGCGACTGAAAATTAAAACTTTGACAATTTTTTAAAGTTTTCATATTGTAAGAGATTTTACAAAAATAAATACACATTTTGATCTACCAGTTTTTATCTCAAAATATCTCAAGTTTCTTCTCAAGTTTTAATCTTTCTGGATCTCACTTTATTTCAATATTGTTTCTTCAAATAATATATTTTAAATAAACAGTATATTGATATAAATACACACTACAAAAAAAGTAAAAACTGTACCAAATGTGCAACAAAATATTTGATTAAAAATAAAAATATTTACACATAAGGTAAATAAATAAAGGAAGCAGTCAAAAAAAAAATTTCACCATTGGTTAATAAATAAACAAATGAAGCAACCAAATAAAAAATAAAAATTGACCAAATGGTTTAAAAAAAAAGAAGCAAAAAAAAAAAAAATTTGCACAATTGGTAAATAAATATACAAACGAAGCAGGCAAAAAAAAATAAAATTGCACCATTGGTAAATAAATAAACAAATGAATCAGCCAATAAAATTTTTTTTAAAAAAAATGACCTTAGTTTTTTTTTTTAAAGCAGAAAAAAATACACCATTGGTAAATAAATAAACGAATGAATCAGAAAAAAAAAACACAAACAAACAAACAAAAAAATTGACCAAATGGTTTTAAAAAAATGAAGTAGCAACAAAAAAAATGACCAAATGCTTTTGAAAAAAAGGAAGCAGCCAAAAAACAAAAACAAAAAAAAATGATAAAAAAAAGGAAGCAGCAAAAAAAGAAAAAATGCACAATTGGTAAATAAATAAACAAAGGAAGTGGCAAACAAAAAAAATTTGACCAAATGGTTAAAAAAAAAGAAGAAGCAGCAAAAAAAAAAAAAAAATTATTGCACTATTGGTAAATAAATAAACAAATAAAATATTATAAAAAATACTACAAGTACTTGTGGGTCCCATCATATTACTAACTATATCAAAGTTAAATTAATCTCATATCATCTCTGAAAACAAATATATATTTCATTTAGTCTCATCTTATCTCATCTCATCTCAACATATTTCAAAAGATTTTATCTTATCTCATCTCATCTCTGAAAACAAACGAGGTCGACCATATTCTGTAACTCGTATTCTTTCTAGATTTCCGTGAAGAAAAAATAAAGTTTAGTGGATTTCTTTTATTTAAGCCCATATTTTTCATAATAGCTGCTAATAACTATAGTATATCGTGTTATTCACCTCTGTGGTTCAAGTCTGAATATTTAATATTCTATATGATAAGAATAAATGTAGGTAGTGTATGGAATCTCATATTACTTAGGAAATAATTTTTATTTTTAATTTTTTATAATGTTTCAATAATGTTAGAATTGTATCATTAACTAGTCAATTTTTAATATAGGTCATGTTGTTTGGGTCTTTTATTGGGGCGTTATAAATAGTATTAAAGCCTATTATAACTAGAAATGTGAGACTTGAGCCTACCACTCTAATTTACAGGCCCAATGATGATGTTGGGAATTTATGGGGTAGATTGTGACATCCCATATGGTAAGGATAATGGTATGTAGTGTATAAGATTCTATATTATTTGAAAAGAAGAAGTTATTGTTCTTTATAATGTTCCAATGAGGCTCTAATTATATAATTAATTAATCATTTTAGAATATATGCTATAAGGTTTGGGCCTTCCATCTAGACATCACAGAATACGTTTGAATCACGGCCAGCTATGAGATCTTAGGTACTACTACAACAAATTCGGCCTAGTTGGGAACCTATCTTAACGCATCCTATATGATTTTATTGATAAACATCATTTAAATATAAATATTTTTTCAAGTTTAGATTTTTAACACTTACATCTAATTATTATTTAATTATTAAAAATTTCCAAAACTTATAAACAAAATACAAAAAATAATTTCACATTCTCAAATTTTAAAACAAAAATTATATTCAAACAATATTTTGACTTTATAATATTTTCATTTAACTTTTTATCTCTCATCTCTCAAAATCCAATAAAATATTTTACTATTATTCACAAATTATCTTATTATTATTTACATATTTTTCATCTCATTTGATTTTCCAAACAATGCCGTAATCCATTTATGACTTTATTGCGTGAAACTATTTTATTTTTAACGGATATATTTTATAATTTTATAATTAATTATATTTTAGATGAGAAATATTTTCATAAAGGGTGGTGTTACTACAGACAAAATCTTTTTGTCTTTTTATTTTTTAAATATTTTTTAAACTCTTTAACTATAAAAAAAAATAAAATTACAAATTCATTAAAAAATATTTACTTAAATATTAAGTAAAAAAATAAAAAATAAGTGTAAATCATTTTTTTATAATTGTTTTATACATTTTTTAATCATTTTAAACATTTTTAAAAAAATAATAAAAATTATAAAATATTTTCTTAATTATTATGTAAATAATAAAAAAACAAAAACTCAATTCGATAAAATAAATTCTATACAAAAATGATGTGAGAATAGTATTTGTCTTAGAAAACTCCCAAGTACTACCATTGGGTGTTAACGCTCATTTTTTTAAAAATTTTTTACTTTATAATTTAAGAAGTTTTTTATAATAATTTTTTGAATTTTTTTAAACAAAACATAATTAAAAATGTTAAAAAAATTCATTAAAAAAAAGAAAAGAAAAAAATAAAATTTACGCCTAACGGTAGATCTCAGCGGGTGCTCGGAGCGGTAGACGTAGCAGGACCGTTTTCTCTTATTTTATTTTTCGTTTTCTTTGCGAGAAGTTTCGGCGTTTAACTGTAGATTACCGTGTTGGTATTTCTACCGTGATGATTTGGCCTCTGTCTGTACTTCTGCTCTCGGTCGCTGAAATTACCCCAGAACATAGGAGAAAAAAGAAAGAAGAAAAAAATACTGCCTCTTTTTATCTCTCTCTCTCTGCCGTCAACTCCGCCTACGTTCTCTCTCCATCTCTTTCTGTAGCTCAAGATCTTCCTTGCTTTCGGTGCTTTGAAAAGCAAACCTAAAGGCTGCAGTTCATCTCCACCCTCTTCCTTTGCTCTTATATATGCCCCCCCTTTCTCTCCCTCTCAGTTCGTCTTTGCACCTGGATCTCTATTTTCTCCGTTCAACATAGACCTCAAAGTTCCCGTTTAATTACGGGCTATCTTATTCTTCGAGCTAGGGTTAATTCTTTATTTTCTATTTTTGGTTTACCAGTCCCAGTAGCTTATGCTTTGGATCTGCTTTTCCCCTTGGTTGCTTCCTCCTCAATATCTTATCCGAGTCTGCTTATAAATCAAGCTGAAAAATTTCCAAGTAAAGAAATATTTCCCAGTATTTTCTGGGGAAAGCAGTGAATGATTTGTATAAAAAGCAAAAGCTCCCCAGCATCAAACAGTGCCATGAACCTTGAGTTTTAGTCCACTCTCCTAGGGCTTTGAAACGCAGAGAGAGAGAGAGAGAGAGAGAGAGAGAGGAAAACAGAGGAGTATTCCATAGAATTAAATTTCCAGCTCCAACAGCATCCGAATCACCATACCACGTCTGGCTTATTGCGGTTTCGCTCTGCGCCGAGCTCGCTTCTGTCCAATTTCACCGAGGGCTGTGTTGAACCCGGTGCCAACAGGGGCGATTTCACAAAGAGCTCTGACTCAGAGAGATTAATTTCAGGATTCATGAACTACGGTGGCAGTGGAAATTCAGCTTCGCTGAGTTTCCAAGAGTTTGAGGATAAGCCACCAGTGGTGGGGCCGACCGAGGCTTCTAGGAACGGTGTGAGCTCCCAGCAGAGCTATTCTAGGGGTCTGCCGCCCCATTATCGGAGTTATAGCACGACTGCCACGCCTTCTTCTGCAATGGATGGCGCATATGGGTTGGTGGGTTCAATAGCAGTGGATCGCCACGTGCAAACGAAAGCAGATAATTCCAACATTGTTCGGCAAAGCAGCTCGCCTGCTGGTCTGTTCTGCCTGACATCTATCCCAAATGGTATTGTTTCTTGTTCTCATTAATCATGTTCTTAGAATGCTTTGAACATTTCCCCCCTTTATTCCTGTTGGATTTTGTGTATAGAATTGACCATAGCCAAGCAATTGCATGCGTTAGGCTATTAGCATTTAGCGCTAGCGTTAAAAAAAAAAAAAAATCATCTCTGAAATACTTCTGTCATGATTAGTAGCTGGGTTGCAATACTAAAGATTTATCGATGGCAAGATGCTAGTTACCTGCAATGTGATGCGTGGAATATATCATGATGACTAAAGTCACCGCGGAAGTTTCATTACCCATGCAGTAGGTTGAGCCTAGTGAGCTCTCTTTTTTATGTCTCTGAGTTGTCAAGGAAGCGTGGGAAAAAAATAGTTTTCCTACGAGTGAATCAGACTACCGAGCATAACGGTGGTTTTGGCACAGTTTTAGTTGAGATTTCATTTCCATGGGATTAATCTAAGGAGAAAAATAGTATGGAAAATTAATTGTCTTATTTATTTTCCGTACATTCCCTGCCATCTAACAAATTCATTGTCTTATTCTAAGATGCTCATAATGTTGGGGAAAAATCCATTCGAAGAATTGAGCTGTGACAAATTAGATTTTTTCATGATCACACACTAGATAGGGTTATTAAATGATTTATCAGCAAATTGCAGGCTATACCTCCATGAAAGGTGTTGGAAACTTTGATGGGGTACTAAATGATGTTGGTGAAGATGTAAGTTCATCTGTAAACAGATTGAAGAGCCAGATCAGTTTCCCATCAAGACTTCCTTCTTCCCTAGGTCTGTTATCACAGATCTCCGAAATAGGGACTGAAACTGTCGGGGCAAATAGTCCCCTTGATGGAAACCTCGGAAATGGAAATGATGATGCTCGGTTTTATGGCCTTGGGTTACCGTATGGTTATTGGAATGATCCATCGCATCTTGCAGAGAAATCTACTGCCATGAAAAGAGAACAAGATGATGATGGAAAACTATTTTCTGGTACTCAGGTATCAAATTTGCTTTTGGGTTTGGTTTTCTGCATGTCTTGTTGCTAGTTTAATATAATGTGATTTTCTTTTTCCAACAATTAGAATGAAGGAATTGGAACTCGGGCTCAAACATTATCCCACCACTTGTGTTTACCAAAGACTTCTTCAGAGATTGTGGCCATGGAAAAGTTCCTGCAATTCCAAGATTCCGTTCCTTGTAAAATTAGAGCCAAGCGTGGTTGTGCCACCCATCCTCGAAGCATTGCAGAACGGGTAAAATTTATCTCTGTTGACTTATAAATTTAAGGCTGCGTTCTCTAAGCAATATAAATTTCTGTTTTAATTGGTGCAAATGCATAGTGAGCATGATATATTATAAGGGTAAGTCACTTTCAGGTAAGAAGAACCCGGATTAGCGAACGAATGAGGAAACTACAAGAGCTTGTCCCTAGCATGGAGAAGGTATGGCTTTTCCATATATAACTTAGCGGCCTGTAGTTATCATCTTCTTTTTTCTTTGAAAATTCAAGATATTTATGTTACTTCTTGGCAGCAAACGAACACGGCAGACATGTTGGACTTGGCTGTCGACTACATTAAAGACCTCCAGGACCAGTTCAAGGTATCAAACGAAAGTTTAAACTTCTACTCCTGATTACATCTTGCCATATTGTGTTCGTTTTCTGCTCACGAATTCATGTACTTTGCAGACTCTTAGTGAGAATCGAGCCAACTGCAAGTGTCTAAGCATGCAGAATCCAGTTTCAAATCAAATTAATTGACTTCATGATGCTGCTGTACAGAAAATAAGAGAGTACTAATGGAGAATAATTCTATAGAAACCAGATCTTTTTTTCATTTATTTGCTGAGTAATATAAAGTAGTGGAACTAGCTAGCTTTAGATATTTCCTTTTCAGTTGCCGTCACATAGGAAGTTGGTAGTGTCTTTTCTGTTTTCATAACAGGTTAAGGTCTGTAAAGCTAACAACACTTCCAATTGATCACACGACATATGAAATAGAGGGGAATTGTATAGGTCTGTATAGTTCATATTAATTAATTATGCATGTAAGCAACACGGGTACTTATAACATTTTCCAGCCATCTAAATGCATGGGAGTGTACGTAATTACTAGGGTAATTAGATGTATCATGTGGACTTACATCAATGCCGTCGTGTAGAATTTTAAGATAATATAGATCTCATATGATCATTTAATCATGTGCGTTACCCTCAGTTCAGTCAAAGTAATTAGAAAATCAGTTCTACCTTTTATTTTTAAACACTAATTAAAAGCCGATCTTATTCATGGACTTTAGAGCCGATATCTCTTTTTCTGCTACATAATTCTTTACTGGTTGAAGCAAGACAAACTCTTCATTTAGGGTAGGTTTATTACGCTGTTCGTGTCAATGAATCATGCATGCATGTTGGTTTCGACTATGCCGAGCCATTCATTGAGGAGCCAATTATTGAGTCTGTGCCAACTACTCCTGGGAAGAAAATATCAATGGCCTGAACTGCGGCTCGGATGGCCTTTATGTGACATAAATTATGTCTGTCTCTTTCGATTCATTTCTGCAGAATATGACACCGAATCATTTAAGGCAACAGATTTTAATGATCTGGCCCCACACGTTTCCAGGCCGTTTTTGGTAAAGAAAGAGGGAAAATGGACCAATGCTTTTTTAAGAAACGAAGGAATTATCTTTCACTTAAGTTGGGACTTGGGAGGGCGGACGCGTGGGGACAGGTCGCGAGCCCAGCCATAAAGGACCCTTACTAAAACTGTTCGGCCGACTACGACACGAGTGGATCTGACCGACAGAGTGATGGGTCTTACCGCTCGTACGCAGTAGTAATGTATAAAAATAAAATGATGAACTTACTTCTAATTAATAACTTGTATATAATTATATAATAAAATAATATTATTTTAAATTTTACTTTAACTTTTCTTTTGATATGATGTGTTTAAATATAATAAAAGAATTATTATATCTAAAGTTGTTTATAAGTTGTGAATGGGCTGTTAGCCTATTATTATCAATATATAAAAAATGAAAAATCTTAGTGAATTTTTTCAAATTTATAGTTTATATATTTTAATTTAATAATTAAAAAAGTGATTATCAATAAAATTATATATATATTTTTTAATAATTACAAATTTTAAAAAAATTCATAAAAAAATTATAACGAGCAATAAAACTGGTCACCTGCTAGCATGAAAATAAAAATATTTATTATCATTTTTATACTATATATTAATATGTGATTTATCATTTTTATTTTTAAATTGGATGGCGCTACTATCCTGCCAAGCTGTAACGGTGACCATTAGGTATGTATTTAGTAAAAACGTGATATTTACAATCATAAAGTAAGTAAGCGTCGTTTATTTCTTTTGGAAAATAAAAAGTCTTTTTAAAATTTTATCATCTTTTTGTATTTTTGTAGTTATTTTGTTTTTAATATATATTAAATTTTTTTTTTCATAAGTCAAAATGTGGTGTCATGTCAAAGAGATAAAAAAAGTAGTGTAAATTATAAGACATAGTATCATTATAAGACATGCCTTGTTTGTTTACATAAAATTAAAAAATTCATCTCATCTCATCTCAACTCATTATTACAATTTTTTCAAATCTTCATACAAAATATAATAAATAATTTCACTTTTTCAAATTTCAATACAAAATTAATATTACAAAATTATATTATAACAATATTTTATTCATTATTATTTAAAACATCTTATCTCATCTCATCTCATCTGTGTAACCAAATGGAAACCTGTACAATAATGTGTTGGAATGCCATTGGTTGTAAAACACATTCATCAGATTTTTTACTAGGTATTTAATAACAAAATCTCAACTAATCTAGAGATAGATATGTATTGAGAAATAAATTTTCGTAAATACACTTCGAATCATTTAAAGAAAAATTATCCTACTCTAATGACACGAAGATAAAGATATTTGATTTATACGATCACTCTAGATCTACCATGTTACTTCATAGAATTGAT
Source organism: Carya cathayensis (assembly GCA_011037825.1). Classification (NCBI taxonomy): domain Eukaryota; kingdom Viridiplantae; phylum Streptophyta; class Magnoliopsida; order Fagales; family Juglandaceae; genus Carya; species Carya cathayensis. The sequence continues at coordinate 613,114 of QGSO01000255.1, read as the reverse complement.
CAAGCGAGTTTTTATTCTCAATAAAATCAGTTGCAATCATGTTGCATGATCGCGTGCATTGTATTTTTAGTTCTCATTCAAATATAAAAAATGTTCTATCTCATTTAATCTTATCTCATTATTATAATTTTTTTAAATTTTCGTACAAAATATAATAAACAATTCAACTTTATCAAATTTTAAAATAATAATAATATTAAAAAAATATTTTAATAATATTTTATTTAACTTTTATATCAATTTATTTTATATTCAATTAACTATCAAAACGACACTGTTATGATTCAAGGAGCCAGCATAAACAGGCGTAAGATATGCCAGTACCACAGTGAATGTACAATGAGCCAGCATGAAGTTAAGCGCATATATATCTAACAAGTCAGGCAGATAACATGTTGACAATAAGCCATAGTTGGCCTTAAATTGGAACTTTGCTCCTCCCTTAAGCCTAACATTAATGGACCTCAAAAAAGATGGCCCAAATATGAGTGGACCTCAATCTCAAAAGGGGGGGTTGGTTTAGAGACGCTTCACTCAGCCCATTACTTTAAGTGGCTGATTTTGCAATTACGAGTTATAAACGGGTTCTAAAAATTGTACTCCCGCCGCTCTCTGGACATTTCAGAAATTTGAAATGTCCAATAGTTATCTAACACGTGTCAATATTTTCCTTCACTGGTGTGCGCTCTATAATACCGCCCATTTCCCATTTCGAAAAAATTTGCCCATTCCGGCTAGGCTATCTCAATCGAAGAACTTCTTGCTCTTCTTCCTCAGCCCGTTTAGGAGCAAGCAGAGAGCGGCCTCCCTCTCATGCGATCAAGAACAAAAACCCAAACCCTCTTAATCCCTACTGCACTCAAGGTATAATGACTCTTCACCGATCTCATATCTGTCTTCTGATTTTTTCTTTTTAATCTCATCTTCACTTTCTTTGTGGAAATGAAATATGGGTCCGGATTAATTCTCTTGTTTTCCTGGAATATATCACCGCATTTCTTGATCTAATTTTTAGTATGTTTCAGTTGAAGCGTGACAATGCCGGAATCAAGGGACAGAATGTCGAGGCCCGTAGACCACGCGTCGCTATTTGCTCGCAGGAGATCTGCCAGTGTTGGAGTTCCTCTCGAAGAGCAGGAAACGGATTCAAACTTGTTCGGATCCCCAATCGAAAGGGTAACTATTGCTACAACGCCAGCAACGCGTGGGCGAACGGCTTTAGGTGCGACAAGAGGTGGTGGGCTCAGAAGAGGTGGATTTGGAACTCCAAGAAGTGTCCGCGGCCGGATTATGTACGGGTCTCCGGCATCGGGTAGGGAAAACTCTCAGAGTACTCGCCGAGGTTCGGTTCGGGGTAGACGCGGGAGCAGTGTCTTACCGTCGTACTACCCGAGAACCCCTCTTCGTGATATTACTTCGGTTGTAAGGGTAATGATGCTACTCTTCTTCAGCCTTTTGATTATCCCGATTTCTTCTGTTTTGTTTTTAGTCGATTCAATCTTGATCGAATTATTTAGCTAAATTAGAGTCTTTCGTTAATTTTCACAGAATCACTGGTTAATGGCTTTCCGTTCAAGTTATGAATCTTCTTGCTTTTGCTAGATTAGGGATATTAGTTGGGTTCGTTATGATAAATCTTGTTTAGGAGGCATGAAAAGCATTTAATGTGCTTGAATAGGAGTTCAGTTTAATTGCATTCACCTATTTAACCTAACAATATTCTTAGCACGGGTCCCAACTTTCTTTTCCTAGTAGGCCTTTCTTTCAGCCTTTCTAGTGACTCCGTAGCTGACTGGATAGAGGAAGAACTAGGAGTTGGATCAAGTTCAGTTGGATTTGGTTCTTGAATTAGAAGTTATGTTAGTTTCCCTATTCGGTACAGAAAGAATTTTCAATTATGGGTAATCGGGTGTCTGCATATTTCTTATTCTGGTATGTTTCTCTTGGTTCCATTTGATATTGATCTACTTTCGACAAATCTAGTTTAAATGCGCTTTCTCTTGATTGGTAGTGTTCTTACATCCTTTGTTTATCGATCTCAGTACCCCTCCCTGTTCTTAAATCCTTTGCCACTGCTTTAACAAAATTGGCAAAGCTATTTATTATTTATTTCACCCATTATCTGTGAGTCGAAGCTGCAGTTATTTGATAATTTGATTTGGGTGTTGAGTATTTCTTTTGGTTGCTTCACTCGAGCACCAAAATCCATTGGCGTCTATGAAGGCTTTGCTACTGACTGTAGTTCAAATACCAAGGGAAATGCACTGATTTTTGAAGGTTTTTAAACCCGAGTTTTTAACTCGAGTATTCCACGTGACTTAACCTGGAAAACTTATCCTAGGCAATAGAAAGAAGAAGAGCTCGCTTGAGAGATGTCGAAGGCCAACAAATTGAGAATCCTGCCACTGAGGGGCAGAGCGTTGTTGATCCTTCTTTACCAGTGACAGGTGCTCAGCTCGAGCACGATCTCTCTTTGACCTCTCCAAATCCAGCTGTTGGTGTCAAACCTCGCACACCTGCTGTCGGTAAAGTGCCAAAGATTCTGCTTGGAATCGCTAATGAGAACGTCGGAGAATCAGAGTTCGTGACACCTCAGAAGAAGCTATTAAACTCAATTGACAAAGTTGAGAAGGTGGTAATGGAGGAACTGCAGAAACTGAAGAGGACACCAAGTGCTAAGAAGGCGGAGAGAGAAAAAAGAGTTCGTACTTTGATGTCTATGCGTTGATTCTTTTCAACTTTACAGCAGGTACAGGAGAACCGAGTCAGCGGAAGCACCTAGAATTGAAAGATTAATCATCATCTGATGATATCAGGTACTCCTGAACTAGATATATCTCATATTTTTCCTACTTGATTGGTGTAGAACCAGATTGGCATGTTTGTTTCTTTTCACCATCATTCTTTGATGGTTATGAGTGGTTGTAACAATTGTTTTGAGCTGATGTATATAATGGCTATATCTCTCAATTTCGGCTACATTTTTGTTTACTTCGGACGGCCTTATGCTATCTTGCACCCTTAGTTGTCGAGTATGACAAAAGAAGCGTATCATGCTCTGAAGGGCGTTCATACATGGCTCTACCAAGAATTATTAGAAAAACCATAAAAATTATGAGTAATGTTAGATATACTGCTATATAATCAAAAGCCTTGCGAATCTATTATAACTAGAGAATACCTTAGAAACGGTCGGGCTTGTAATAGCCCAAGAGCAGCCTATCACTAAATAATTGACACTTAGGCTTTCCACTACAAATATTCTATGGTTGCACTACATCTGATTATTGTGTACTTCAGAAACAACTAAGTCCTTGAGATAGAGGCTCTCGCACCCTTCGCACCGTCCCCCCTTTTCGCATCCCTCTTACATCCCCATTGTCGAAATTATAGAAAAATATGAAAAATTAGTACTGGAATCGTGACCAGTGTTCTTCAAGAGAGAATGGAATTGGAACTGGCCTTTTTCAAATTTGGAAACTCCAGAAAAATATGAAAAATCGCACTTGTAAATCACAGAATTTCTCACAGGTGATGCCGATGCTTTTTACCCATACGAAAGTTTTCTAAAGGTTTAGGACTGTTTACTCTGATTCTATGAAAGCCTTTCCTGTAAGCTTCCCAGCATGTCTTGCATTTTTAGCGCCTAGCCTCTCCAACATACCTCAACTATTCTCGTGCACAAAATTAAGGGGCCTTCTAGCCACAAAGAGCTGAAGCTAAAAAAGATTTGATCTTTCTGAGGGTTTCCATTTTTTCATGCATTGGTGGCTCACTGCCATTGCGAAGATTCTAAAAGCAACCATTTGTGAGTTGAAAATGTCTAACGGGAGCTTTGTTGGAGCTTAGAGACGGAAGAGATGGGTATCGACGAAGACAAAGAGAGGGGCAGAGAGCTAAAAGCTTATTTCTGTGTTGGTGATTAGAATGGTTTTTGTGTGATAAAGTTTATTTTTCTTATTGTGTTTTTTCTTACAGGCTAACCACTAAATGGAGGTTTGCTCTTGGACATTTATTAGGCCGACTGTTGCAAAGCGGCTTTATTATAACTATAAATAAATTGACTTACAAAGAGATATTTATTGTTAATGTTGTGTTTCGTATGCCTTACGGTCTAGCTTTCAATAGTCAGGGTTTTCAGTTTTGGGCCTGTAAATACAGAGAAAACACTGAGAAGGGGGTGGTAGTGTTGGGGACCTCGGTCTAGTCCCCAAACATTAGGGGTCCACGGGTCTCGCGTTGCCTTGTGATGACCGAATGTTCCTCGTCGTCTTGCTTGGACTCAGCTAGGATATGGTGTTTAGTGATGGATTTGATGATGATGATGAGTTCTGGTGATCTAAGTGGTGAGTTTGTATGTTTGATGCAATGTGGAATGACTTGATGGTTGTTTTTGATGTTGGCGCCACTTGGATGGTGCTCGGGGTTGGTATGGTGAAGTGTAGCTAGGGTTTTGGGTGGTGGCTAAAGGGGATTACGAATTTAGGAAGTGGTGTATTAGGGTTGGAGTCTAAGATGGGTGGCTAGGATTTGAAAGATGTTTGAAAGAGTCTAGAGTTGCTCCTTGACTTTAGGGATTGACCAAGGTAAGATGAGGAATGTAGGATTTGAATATGGTAAGAGAATGAAGTTGGATATTGTTTGAATAAGTTTCGAGTTGTTCCTAGAGTTTAGGGATTTGGAGATGGGAGATAGGGTTTGTATGATGGATAAGATGGCTAGGGTGTGATTCTAAATGATAAGATCGATGGGAGATGTTTAGAACTTGAAGTTTGACTAAGGCAAAGGATGGATTTCGAATTTGGATGGATTGGAATATGGAAGATGAGTTCCTAAAAGGAAGGAAATGATTTAGGGGTTAGGATATTTTGGCTAAGGTAAGAGTGGAGTGAGGGATTTAAAGTTTGAGTGAGTCTTGAGTAGTTCCTAGAATGAAGGGATTTGATATGGCAAGCGGATGAGGGTATTTGGTAGGTTTTGAAAAGATGGAGGTGATTGAGGGAGTTTAGGGACTGGTTTTCCTAAAATGTTGGGATTGGAATTTGAGTTTGAATTTGGGAAAGTGGTTGGCCAAAGATGGAGATGTCAGGATATGATGGGATTTGGAAGATGAGATGAGGATTCCTAAAATGTAGGAAATATCTTGTGGGGATCTTGGTGGTTCGGCTAGGGCTTGTGAGAATGGATAGAGGGTGTTTTGAGAAGTGTTGGCCGAATATGGACTATGGGAAACAAGGTGGTAGGCGTGTGGTGTTTGAAAGATAGATTAAAGCTAAAAAAATGATGAACAAGATGGAAGAACACGAAGAACATGCTTGAACAATATGATAACTAGAAAATATAAGAACATAAAAGTATTTTTAGATTTTTGAATAGAGAATGGAAACATGTTAAAGATGGATAAATGGATGATATGAAGATTGAATGGAAAATAAACAAGAACAACAATAGATAGATAAAGAGATTCAATATCTATTCACGAATTGTAAGATGATGAATCAAAGATAGATAAATGAACAACACCTATTTACGAATTGCAAGGTGTTAATCCTCTCATTGGGATTCACGAATTGCATCCAAAAGCGCCAAAGTGCAAAAGCACCGAAAGTGTTCATAAGAACACACCAAACCGTTCCACAAAGGAAAATATGCCAAATGATCAAAAATGCAAAATGAAATGCCTAAGAGTCATATTTATAGAGCTTACAATTTGGAAACTCTCAAAAGGCCCCTAGAACAATAAATTAAATAAATAATTAAAGAAATAAATTAAAAACAATAACATAGTGATGGACGGGCCATGTGGCTCATGATGTGCACGGCATGGTGTCGTGTATGGCTCGATGGGTGGCACGGCTTGGGGTCGTGCATGGCTTGTTGTTAGGCGTGGCATGGTGATACGCATGGGCTGCTGTGTGGCACAACTGCATGGCATGACATCATGCCTTGCGTTGGTCTTGTGGTGGGCACGACATGGCGCTGTACGTGGCCTGATGATGGTGGGTATGGCATGGTGCCAAGACTAGGCCTGATGGTGGGCACAGGGTGATGCCGAGCTGCTGCTGTGAGGCCCAGTCAGGTGGCTTGGGCGGTGGTCTTGCATGGCCCAGGCCACTAGCCTGGGTGATGAGCATGCATGATTCAAGCTGACGGTCTAGGCGCTGGGGCTGCAAGGCACAGGCTGGAGCCGTGCGCTGGATGGCATGCCTGGTGGGCATGCCACTAGCCTTGTAGGGGCTGGAGCTGTGCGTTGGATGGTATGCCCTCACGGGCACGCCACTATCCTTGCTAAGTGGTGTTGGGGTGCATGCATGCACGCAAGTGCTCACTCAAGGGAGTGCGCAGGCCTACATGCATGGTCTGTTTCGAGGGTTAGGCAATTATGCCCTGCGGTTTGTGGGAGGGGTGTTCTCTTGAAGTCCCTGCCGCCATACTCATTTAATGCTGCGTGACCTTCTGAGAATGCATTTAATGCGGTGTGCTCCTCTGGTGAGTGTGTTTAATACGATGTGACTCTCTGTTTTATCTTAAGGTTCAATCTCGTCGAGATTACGTGTTAGTCTTCCCTTTTTACAAAAAATTTGTACTTTTTAACTAGTAGACTGTCCTCTACTATAAGGTCATGAATCTGATTTATATGGGTCGAGTTCCCTTTAATCGGATTAATAGGTGGCTAGGTTGGTGCAGCCCTGGGTGTTGTGCTTGGCCACTGGGCCTTTTGGGCTTGGGGAAAAACCCCCAAACATTTATAAAATAAATAGGAATGAATTATTTCTAAGTTAAATATTACAAATCATTCGCCGAATTGAGAGAGACAACAATTAGATGCCTTGTTGTTTCTTAATGATGCAAGATAAGCAAGTAATGCTAAAAACCAAACGTGAGAAGCTTTGCTGCTCATTATCCTATACATAGCACTTATTTTTATTTCTTTTATTTTATTTTTACTTTTTTGATTTTATTCCATCTAAATTAATTGAGTTCTTTTACTCATTATTTATATACTATACATTTGGTAAGGAAAAAAATAAAAAATAAAAAACTCATGTGTAGTGTATAATGTTGGGATGATGAATAGGATTTTTCTTTATTGTATACCATGGAGATTCTTTCAACCTTATGGACCACTGAGGACGGCAATTGGCATCCTCTCTTACCGATCGTTATCATATCAATGGTAATCGTCATCAATATTATCGATCGATCATAATGCTGCATATATAATTATATCTTGCAAAGAAATTCTACAGTCTGAGAAAAATGTTGGATTTTTCTATTGTACGAAATTTATTTTATTTTTAAATATGAATATAGAGACATTAATACTTAATTATAAGATATAGAGAGAATAAATTTTGTAGACGTCCAATCTTGTTATAATCCAGACATCCTCTCGTTTTCCAGCGTTTGTCGACGTCATATGTGATGTGAATATCTACCCATTCCCCCAAATGCGACGAAACAAAATCCCTTCTTCAGATATTGAAAATTGAGTTATGTTATATGATCAGCTTATTCCGAAGAGATTGCAAGAAAGATTGGGCAAGATCGTTGGCTTGGATATGGAAGATTGAGATAAAGATGATGCTCCGGGTATTATCTCATTGATCAGGTTCTTTCAATTCTATGGACCACACTGCAGATGGCTGCTAGTTGAACTATGACAAAATAGCAATAAATAATCATCAGCAGCATCATGCATTAGGAAGAAGAAAAAAAGATTGTTTATGCAGAGGAAGCGTTTCTATTATAATTTTGATATTCTCAAACCAATGGCGATTAAAGATGGTAAGATATCACATCCATGCATAGGCAACTACTGACATCTAGCAAAATGTCCGTACAAATATTTTGAATCCATGAGAGAAAAAAATTCTCCGGCGTTATATAAAAAGTCCCCTATACCTTTCTTTCATCAACACCTTAATTTCTTGAAACCACCTTCTGGCAATTGCTTTGTTACAAACATGAATTCAACGATGCCTGATTTCCAAAACTGTGCAATGCTTCTCATCTGTCTAGCCTCCATTTGGTTGATAGGATTCTTTTTTATCAGACCTCGAACCAAACCAGGCCTTCCTCCGAGCCCCCGAGCCCTACCGATCATTGGACACCTCCACCTCCTCGGTAGAATACCTCACCAATCTCTTCACAAACTCTCAAACCAACATGGACCTTTGATATATTTACTCTTTGGCTCCAAACCTTGTGTCATCGTTTCCTCTCCGGAAATGGCCAGAGAGTGCCTCAAAACAAACGAATTTTGTTTCCTGAACCGCCCCAAAATGGCTAACATAGACTATCTCACGTATGGCTCCGCTGACTTCACCATGGCACCCTACGGACCCTACTGGAAGTTCATGAAAAAGCTTTGCATGACCGAGCTTCTTAGCGGCCGAACACTTGAGCAGCACCTTCCTATCAGGGACCAAGAAATAAAGCAGTTCTTACAGCTATTGCTTAAAAAGGCTAAGGCTAATGAGGCAGTTGATGTTGGAGCAGAACTCATAAGGTTGACAAACAACATAATATCGAGGATGGCACTGAGAAAAAGGTGTTCAGAGAATGAAGACGAAGCTAACGAGGTGAGGAAGTTGGTGGAAGAGATGTGTGAGCTCGCTGGTAAAGCTAATGTGTCAGAGATGATTTGGTTTTGTAAGAACTTAGATTTGCAAGGATTTGGGAAAAGGCTCAAGGATGTGCGCGAGAGGTATGACGCTATGATGGAGAGGATAATGAAAGAACACGAAGAGGCGAGGAAGAAGAAGGAGATGGCAGTAGATGGAGGTGATGGCATAAAAGACGTTCTGGACATTTTGCTTGATGTATACGAGGATGAAAGCTCCGAGATTAGAATGACCAGAGAAAATATCAAGGGCTTCATAATGGTAGACGTTTCCTTGACCCGAACGGAGAAACAAAACACAAATGCATGCTCATGTTTTTTGTTAATTTATTTTGATCGTTAAACTGAAAAAGATTTGTCGTTACTAGTTGCTCCCCTGCATCTGGCTAAAACTGAATTGAATTTTGTATCATGCAGAATATGTTTGGAGCCGGGACAGACACGTCGGCCGTGACAACTGAATGGGCGGTGTCGGAGCTAATTAATCACCCAGATGTGATGGCTAAAGCAAGGCAAGAGATCGATATGGTGATCGGAAAGAGCAAAACAGTTGAGGAGTCTGATATAGCTAACCTTCCCTACATCCAAGCTATAGTGAAGGAAACTCTAAGGCTTCACCCAACTGGTCCATTGGTTGTGAGGGAGTGCACTGAAGACTGTATTATAGCTGGTTATGAAATTCCGGCAAAAACCCGGCTCTTTGTTAATGTGTGGGCTATCGGAAGGGACCCAAACCACTGGGAGAATCCTCTTGAGTTCTGGCCGGAGAGATTTCTTAACAAAGAGGAGATGGGAAAGAGCCAATTGGATGTGAGGGGGCAACACTTCCATCTGTTGCCATTTGGGACTGGAAGAAGAAGTTGCCCCGGAGCAACGTTAGCATTGCAAGTTGTCCAAACAACTCTAGCTGTTATGATTCAGTGCTTTGACTGGAAGGTTGGCGATGGAGGACATGGTAGTGTGGACATGGAAGAGGGGCCGGGGATTTCCCTTCCACGGGCTCATCCTCTCATTTGTGTCCCCGTGGCTAGGCTCAGTCCATTTCCATTAATTTGACTCGTACATCTGGGAGCTTCTAAATCCTACCATGCTCAATTCTCTTTGGTGGCGAGGGCTCAAATCTGCGTGCCTGCATTTATTCATATATATATATATATATATGAAACACTTTTTTGTTTCTTCTTTTGAGTCTCAGGAGTTATGGAGATTGTGAATATTCCTGAGTGTCATCAGTAATTTCGTTTTTACAAATGGTCTTTTTTCTTCGTTTTTTCTGGGTTTTACTTTTATTTTGATGTGTTGACGATGTACAGTAGCATGGTCTTGTCTTCTCGAATTTCCGCTGTACAAACTGAAGCAAAATTGAATAAAATGGATTTGGGCAGGATAATCAAACCATAAATTCAATTGCTAACACATAGAATTGTATAAATCAATAAAAGTGGAAATACAATCTTTAAATATCCACATGACCTCTATACATTGAAGTAATGCTATAGTTGATAATAAAAAGACTATTTGCAAACTTGCTTACACAAAATACACCCAAGCGGTGTGTTTACACGACTTGTAAGTTATAACCACCTGAAATCTTGTAAATATTATCATGGTCCAGGTATTCTTTCAATCAACGGATAATAGAATTGTTGGGAAGAGGAAAGAGTTAACCGAGTTGGCTAACTTCATAGTTACCATGTCGTCTTGGTCGAGTTGACAGAGCCATGAAAAACATTAGTCAAACAATTAAATCCAAGTACGACACCGCACATTTCTTTTAAAAAAGTAAGTAAATATACGATTCATATAAAAAAAAATTAAATTTTTAATAAGAAACTCTATTATTTTTTAGAAAAATTGTACAGTATTTACCCAACACATGAATGTTTTTACCATTACTCTTAAAATTCAACCATTTGATCCTTCGGGTCATTTATCTGGTTTTGGAATTCTCCATGCTCAACCTATTCGGGTGGACCCTACAGAGGCCTTTCTCAAAAGGAGATGCCTCAAGACCTAGAAAGAACTCCAAGAAAACAAGAATCTACCCATTATTCGGGGTAATTTGGCAAAAACAAAATGGTTCCTTCCCTATATTTTTATACACAAGTTCAGATACTAACAATGATTTATCTATCATGATTATAAATTTTATAATTTCCAAAATAGGCATTTTTCTGAATGGGGTATTTTTATCGAACAGTTGATGGTTGATCAAAAAGGCCCTGTGAATTAAGGAGCAAGAATCCCGTATATGTGCTTACTGGACGGCCTTCCTTTTCAGAAGGAAAATGATATAGCCTCCGCTCCTTCCGCTGGGAGCTAATGCTTACATTTTTTTTTTAATTTTTACTTTATGATTAAAGAAATATTTATTAATGATGTTGTGATTTAAAAAAAATTAAAAGTGTTAAAAAAATAAATATAAAAAATACTAAATATAACTAACGGTAGCTCCAACAGAAGTTGGGAGAGGTGGACCTAGCGTGGTCCTAGTCCAAATCATGCATTTAACTTGCACTCCTCACCTGTTTTTTGGTAGGGATTTATTTGAAAAAAAAATATTATTATTTACAAATTTGTTTTGTAGGGATGTTATGATGGCAGTGTAGGATTTTTTTCAAGGTAACGAGCTTCCTTGATTTTATACTTTATCTTACATTGTTCTTATTCCGAAGGTGAAGGACCCTTTCATTTTTTATAAATTTGAGCAAATAAGCCTTTGTAATGTTATTTACAAGGTCTTTGCTAAATTGCTTGTCAATAGATTTGCATTTTATCTGGATAAAATTATTTCTCCTGAGTATAGTGCATTCCTGAAAGGGAGGAGTATTTTTCAGAATATCTCTGTTACTCAGGAAATGTTATCTTTTTTACATTAGCAATCGAGGGATGGAAATGTTATGGTAAAAATTGATATGAGTAAGGTGTATGACAAGGTGGAGTGAAGGTTTTTGATGCATGTCTTACGGGGCTTTGGTTTTCCATAAGGGTTTTACAAGTTGATTTTTAACTGTATTGCAACGTCTTGGTTTTCAGTTATGATGAACGGCACTTATAAGGATTTCTCTAAATCCGATAGAGGTCTTCGACAAGGAGACCCGTTGTCTCCTTATCTTTTCATTATTGTGGAGGAAGTGTTGACTCGGTTGATTAATTCAAAGGTGGCGAAGAGGAAAATCAAGTTGTTCTCTCATTCAACCAATGCTCCAAGTGTCTCACATTTCCTTTATGTTGATGATGTAGTGGTGTTTTGTTGAAAACCATAAAATTGTATGATAGGTAGTTAGGTCAATTGGTCAATTACGACAAGCTCACGATATTTTTTTCTAAACATTTGCCTCTACGTCGAACTAGGGAGATCTTGAATGAGACAGGTTTCTTGGAAGGTAGGTTTCCTTTCACTTATCTAGGCGCTCCGTTTGTGGATGGTCGTCTAAAAATTTTGCATTTTGAACCGTTAATTGAGAGGATCTTTAAGAAACTGGAGGGGTGGAAGAATAGGTTGTCGTCGTAAGGTGGTAGACTGGTGTTGTTACATCACGTTCTTTCAAGTACGCCTATTCATCTTCTTTTAGTTCTTAAAATGCATAAAGCTGTGATAAAGAGGTTGCATTCGTTGTTTGCATCCTTTTTCTAAGGTGATTAGGGCGGTATGGGAAAGCAGAAGTGGAGGTTCTTAAAAAAAATGTGTGTGCTGGTGGAGGAGGGTGGGGTACATGTGCGTGATATTGGTAAAGTACAAGAAGGAAATATTTCCCTATGATATGATAAATTCACGGGTGAGAGGGCTTTGTTTGAAGCTGTCGATAACGTGGTAGAGCCTTTGATCCGAGTGAGGGAGTTGATGATTTCTGATGGTGGGATGTGGATCATTTGCAGAGTATGCTTGGTGAGCCATTGGCGAGAGAGGTCATGACAGTCATTGGGAACTTAAAGGAAGCTAAAGATGTCTTGATATCGCTTCCCAATAAACATGGCATTTTTTCGACTAAATCGGCATGAGAGTTAGTCCGAGTGAGATGGCAGAATTTTGGTTGGGCAAAATGGATATGGAACAAATGGCTTCCTTCTAAGTTAGCCTTTTGTATGTGGAGAGCAGCATTTAATTGTTTGGTGGTAGATGTGCAGGTCCAGAAAGTTGGTATCCCAATGGTTTCCTGCTGCAACTGTTGTGAAGTGAGGCGAGAGGAGGACCTGGAGCATGTTTTAAACAGGGGTGACTTAGCTCAAGGGGTGTGGCGGAAGGTGTCAGTGGAGCTTGGCATCCCGTTTGATCCTTTACTTGGTTGGTGTGCGAGAACCCAATCATAGTTCAATTGAGCTTCCCAATAGACTCATTTTGGTCTTGTTATGGGTTTAATCCTATCTATTGTTGTTTGCAGGATATGGCATCATTGTTGCTTAGCCCGGATGGAAGATAAGTTGGAAAATCTCAATGCCGTGTGGAGTTCCCTTAAGTATTAGATTAGAGTGCTGGCTGGTAATGTGCACAAAGTTGGCAAGTTCTCGGTGGCTGATAACCTCATTTTGGCCCGTCTAGAGGTCCCATTACTGGTGTCGAAACGTCGAACGCTTCAAGTGGTGTGATGGTCCTCACCAAGTCCAGGTCATCTCAAGTTGAATTTCGATGGGAGTAACTTCGGGAACCCATGTCCCAATGGAGGAGGTGGGGTATTTCGGGACAATACTGAGAGGTTGGTGTTTGCTTTCTCAAAATCTTTTGGGCATTGTTCTGATACTGAAGTTGAATTAAGGGCGGTGTTAGAAGGTGTAATGTGGTGCAAGCACATGGGTTACTCAAAAATTGACATTGAATGTGATTTGATGGTAGTGGTGTTGTGGATTTTATCTAAAGTTTGTATAGTGTGGTACTTTTGAAATTTTGGGATAAGTTGATGCTTTTATTAGCTGATTTTGATTACTCTATACATCATTATTTTAGAGAGGAAAATAAGGTAGCGGATTTTTTAGCACGTAGAGATGCTGTGGGGGAGAATAAGCTGTATAGAGAAGTGGAATAATTAACTTGGGAGGTTTGAGGTTTGTATAGGTTGGATAAAATGAGTTTGGCGTCTATTCGTTATAGTTTGATTGAGAAGTTTTTGTATGGGATTGGGTTGATTGTTTATTTTGTTTTGTCCATGATGTCTCAATGTTTCCACGGTTTTCTTCTGTCATAAGCAATACCTTTTAATAAAAGTTCTTTTTTTATAAAAAAAAAACTTCATTAAAATGAAACCTATAATGATTAAAAATATTAGTTTTCTATTTCTTTTATATTTATCATATATATTATAATAAGTGATGTGTAAACGTATTAACTTTTAAGCAGTAAAATTATTTTTTTTTTCAAAACATAGAAGTGGGAAAGAATGTTCGGTTTTGGGCTAAGCCCATACTTTCTTTGCTTGTTCGTTTCACCCAAGTTGTCCCAATTTCTTCGCAAACAAGCCCCAGTCGGCCTTGCGTTAAAGTTGGGATCCTGTCATTGGAAATTTGGACATGATAGTGCATTGATCACTTGATTTCTTCCGTACTAAATAATTCCAAGCCACGATTAAGCTTTATAACTTCTTTTGAGGAAAGCGATGCGATTTGTTATTTCAAATGCTTGTTTACCTTCTTTGCCTATTAATAAAAAAAACAATATATATATTGAATTTGTTAATTTTTAAATATATCAATACATAAAGAAAAATATTATTTATCACGCTTAATTTAAATGGTTGATATAAAATCATTTAGAATATATCACATTAATAAATGTGACTGAAAATTACAAAATCTAAAATGAATATAAGTATTACCTATAAATAAAATGAAATCTGAGAACTAAAAAAGTGTGGCTTGTTAAGACAAATATAAATAATTAAATTAGTCTCTTCCCATTAACTTAAGATTTTGAAACAAATAATGATTTCACATGATATTAGAGTAAATATCCTTAAATTTAACTCTTCCATCAACTTAAGTTTTACGTATTAGCTATGGTGTTTTGATATTTTTAAAAACTGTAATGAGTCCCATTATATGTGGTGTGTCAACACACTAGCTTATGTGCAGTAAAACTTTTCAAATACGGATTGTATTATTTCACCCGTTTTGACTCATTTAATAATTAATTTAAAATTGATCAATACAACACGATTCTTCTGTTTTATGTAAGTGAGTTGAATTAATCTGTATAACTCATTTAACTTGATTAACATAATTTAACATAAAAGTAAAAAATATATATTTATTAGTATCCATAATATCTAAAAAAACAATAAGACTATCAACTAACCAAAAATATCAATATTTTTTAGATTTTAAGCTATAATAAAACCAATATTATGAATGCAACAATAACAAATATGAGCATAGGTCCATAACTACAATTCTAACAATAAAAACATAAGTAAATTGAAAAATGCTAATATTATAGCCAAACAATAAAAAAATTACAATTTTGAAATAAATTTAAATAGGTTAAACGGGTATCATCGTCTTGTCTTCTTTATTTTCCGCTATAAAAATTGAAGCAAAACTGAATAAAATGGATTTGGGCAGGATGATCAAACCATAAATTGTATTGCTACTACATAGAATTGTAAAAATCAATGAAAGTAGAAATCCAACCTTTAAATATGCACATGACCTCTATACACTGAAGTAATGCTATAGTTGATAACAAAAAGACAAACTTGTAAGTTATAAGTAGCGGAAGGAACTCTTGTAAATATTATCATGGATTCTTTCAATCAAACGGATGACAGAGTTGGCTAACTTCATAGTTACCATGTTGTCTTGGTGGAGTTGACAGAGTTAAGACAAACATTAGTCAAACAATTGAGTCCAAGCTTTAAAATTCAACCCTTTGCCCTTTGGTGCTTCTTTCTAAAGCTAAACGTGGTCATATATGTGGGTTTGGAATATTGCAAGCCCAACCAGTTCTGGTGGTCTCTACTGAGCACTGAGTACTAGGTCTTTTTAAAATGGAAATGCATCAAATTCAAAAGCCAGAAAGAATTACAAGAAATCAAGAATCTACCGATTAGTCAGGGTGATTCTCCAAAAACAAAATGGTTCCTTCCCCATATTTTAATACACAAATCCAGATGCTACAAATGATTTATTTTTCATGATTATAAATTTTGCTACTTCTAAATAGGCATTTCTCCTTGTGGGGTTTTCTATCGAACATTTGATGGCCGATCAAAAAGGTCTGTGAATAACGGAGGAAGAACCCGGGACTATGCTTACTGCTTTTCCAGAAACTCTGATTCCAAATTTTCGGATTGGGTCGTGGATTTCTTTCTTTGATCCTGATGGGGTTGGGCCTCGTAAATACTGACCCTTATCAGAGACTCAAAGTATGCCATCTGATGTTTCGTGGTAAGCGAATCTGTCTATCCAGTTTAATGTTTCCTGGCAAGTTGTGAATGCATTGTGCATTTATGAGTTATTGATGTGAGGTGGATCCAGAAAACTAGTTATAATCCAGAAATTCTTGGTAATCGTCTTCACCAAGCTACAATTCAAAAGACGACGACCCCTTTGGCAGATTCAGAAATTAGTGAAATTTTCTAACAAACCATAGAGACACGATTTAAAAAGAGAGAAAAAGGGAGAGAATTTGTGGAATCTATCTCACCTGTGCAGAATTTTTACAGCCTACTCGTGAGAATCCTAATGGCTCCATAGTAGCTAAGGTTGTTGCAGAGACGAGCAAATTCAATTGTCATTTGGAGTCATTATTGCATCTTCATTGAGAAATTGTATTTATTAGTGCAATTCGGGTTAGAAATAATAACAAGGCCATGTTATGTTGCTACAGAGGAAGCCTATAATCGCATGGCGGCTGATTTCACGCTGGCCACACCGTCATGACTCATTTTCTTCTACCGTCGAGAACACCGTGTCATTAGCCTGGTTGCAACAAAGGAACGTCCTCTTACCTCTAAAACATCCACTTGTGCATCCCCTGGGCTCTGGATTTATTATTATTATTATTATTATTATTATTTTATTTCTTGTTGGCACAATTTTCTGCACCGTTGGAGATCCATTTTAATAATGTAATGTGGGTAAGTGATGTATTATGATCTTCTGGTACATAAATTTTCTGTCCAGGAAGCATCTATCCGGATATAACAAACTTGTTTATTATCAGAAACTTCCAAGAAATTAACAAAATGATAGGAACAGGAACAGGATCAAACGCCCGGGGAACGTTTTAGGAGTACTAATCCAATGAACCCATATTTGTACCGGAATCCGCTTCAGTTTCCTGGGGAGTTCTTCGGCCACCTCCATGATCGATCACTTGCAGCTGGGAAGCGGCGCGCCGCACAAGCACCTGTTGTGAAAATACGAGGAGTACTCGAAGCTCTGCAACTTACCACCCACTGGAATCTGACCACACAGCCTGTTATAACTCACATTCAAGAACTGCAGATTCAGTGCCGTCATCTCCACCGGAATGCCCCCGTTGATCATGTTGTGGTTAAGATCCAATGAAGTCAAGCTCTTGGGGATCTCCACCTTGGACAGATTGAACTTGAACAAGTTCCTCGACAGGTCCACGATCTGCGTGGTCTTGTTTGAGCCGAAAACCACGGACGCGTCTCCTTCGAGCATGTTACGCGACAGGTCTATGAAGTTGAAGTCCATGTTAGCGAAAGAGGCTGGGATTGGACCGGAAAGTTTGTTGTGAGACAGATACAAGTATGTTACCTTGCTAAAGGTACCGAAAGAGTAGGGGATCCTTCCGGTGAGTTTGTTGCGGTCCAAGCGAAGCGCATTGAGGTTTGGAAGTAGGGAAAGTGAGGGTGGGATAGAACCGGAGAGGTTGTTGAAGGAGAGGTCGAGGAAGGTGAGGTTCTTGAGCTTGCTGAGGAAGTCAGGAACTGGGCCGGAGAGGTTGTTCCAGTTGAGCCTGAGAAAGGTGAGGCGTTGGAGCTTGGCAATGGCGGGCGGGATGGGGCCGGTGAGGTTTGGCTGTTTGTGGAGATCAAGAGTTTCGAGGAAAGGGAGGTCACCCACCGCGGCAGGGATTTGGCCGGAGAGTGAACCGGTGACGACGGAGAGGGAGTTGATACGGTTGGAGGTGGGGTCACATGTGACGATGTACCAGTCGACGCAGCAGTCTGTGTCTGGTTTCCAAGACGTAAGTACATAGGGGTTGTTGAAGGCGGCCTTGATTTCGAGCAAGACTTTCTTGTCTTTAGGGTTACAGAGCTCGGAGTCGGCGGAGAAGAGGAGGGTGGCGAAGAAGAGTAAGGAGAGGAGAGGGGTTGCCATGGTTTGATATTGGGAAGAGATTGTTGGTGTGAAATTCTGATGCAGATTAGAGTGATATTTATAGGCTGTTCCTTTCTTTATCTGTCTCGGATCTATCGATGATGAAAGCTTACACAGCTCAATGGCATGCAATTTTAGGCAATCCATTAAAAAAAGTCAAACACTCTGAATCTTAATTCTGAACAGGTCTAGTAGGCTTGTCAAACTCACTTAACAGGTCAAATCTCACGCAATGTTGTTGCCGTTGGATGGATGGCTACTGAAATACCATTTCCCCACAGCCATTTGTTTTAGATTTAAACATAATCTACGACACATATGGAGCCAGCCATTAAAATTTAAGACGCCAAGTGATTAATATTGGGATGATTGGGGGATTAAGAAGCAACAAACAGAGACTCGATATTTAGAATTTAGGCAGTCAAAAGTTGGGGCTTCTTTGTCCTTAGCTACAGAAAACATTTGAAGAGATTTGCCTGATTCTATCTCATCTGGCAGATATATAATCCTCCACCACATAGACCTTCACCAAGTTCGTACCAGCAGACGTTGAGGTGTGCCAGGAAAGCAACATGATGCACGTTTCTTCTCCCAATGAAGGGATGGAGAACCCTTGAGCCTTGTGGACCTAATTTACCATCAATCCCCTAAAATTACACTCAGATGTTGGTACTTCTTTATAAAAATATATTTGTATCAGTTGGAACGATGGCTATTTAACCAATTTTACCAAATATTAATTCAATCTGGTGGCAGTTTTCCCGTTTTGCTGCCATTATAAGGCATATGCTTTGAATATATGCGTTTTAAAGTAAAACACTTGAATTGCGGGTCAATTCAGCATGTGGCATATCGCCAACAGGCCTCAAGGCATACCTGCAAATTGCATCTTGATCAACACTCCACAATTGTTTATAGAAGTTCAATGTTCTTTCCTACATACGATGGCTTCTGTTATGGATCAGGAAAGTTATAGTTGCAAGCCATTGCCGAAGACGATAACATTAAAAATATTAAAATTTTCTTGGAAATCAACTCTATCATATCGTAGAAGTATGTCATTTACGCTGACTTGTAAATAGACAGATTACTAGTCACTCTTCGCTTATGTCATGTAATTGATGCATTTTTTTTTTTTTGTCATTCAATATAAAACTAACAGTTCAGAAGTATTGTTAATTATTGTTAAATATGAAAATCTAATAGACATTGGAGAATCCAGATTAGGAGATGCTTCCATTAGCCTGTTTGAAAGTTGCCCATCGCACTAAATTACGTGCATATCGATTCTGAAATCGATGAATTTTATACACTTTCTATTATTCAAAGTTACGAAGCTGGTATTTAATATCTGATCTTATAATGGATTGCATTATACATTAATGTCCCTTGTAATGGATGTACTTGTGTACGATACTTCACTATCGTGGGGAGTAACTGAAATAATTCATCTTACACCATTTTCCCTTTTTTAGGTTTTTTTTTTTAAAGAAAATTGTTATTTTATTTCATTAGTAATTGCATTAATTAGATATTTGCATCTCGTGATGGATGGTTATAATAAGAAAGAAATATATAAAAAGCCCAAGACTTTGAATTTTCAGCTTTGAATAGGAGGTGGTGGAATAGAATGTGTGACTAGCATTCTATTATATTGAAAGCAAAAGGATATTTAAATGTTAAAATAAGAATTAATTATGGACTGGCTAGCATTGTTATTATTATAATAAAAAATTAATAAACTATAATGAAAGAATTTAATCCAAATCGTTTGAATTAAGAAACACTTTTATCTCATTATTATAATTTTTCTAAATTTTCACACAAAATATAATAAATAATTCAACTTTTTAAAATCTCAATTCAATTTTTTCAAATCCTAAAACAATAATAATATTAAAAAATAATATTCTAAAAATATTTTATTCAAATTTTAATTTTCATCTAAAACCATCATTCATTCAATTTGATTTTTGGGAAAAACTGAAACTCAATCGATATTCAAGAAACAAGGATACAATCGGTTGAGACTGGCTGGTAAATGGGGAGGAAACCGGTGATGTTGGTTTCGACGTGATACCGGTCTATCTTTGGTGTCCCATCAACATCGCGAGTTGCTGGAAACTGAGAAATGGAGAATCAGATATGTGAATCATGATGTGAGAGTGAGAGAGAGAGAGAGAGAAGAAATGAGGGAGATTAAACTTAAATTAAAACGACGCTGTTTGGTTGTTTCAATCTTTTTTTTTTCTCCTCAATTAATTGAAACAGTGTCGTTTTATATAAAATATATTAAAAAAATATAAGATATATATTCGATCAGTTCAGTGGTCCAGTCTAGATTCAAACCGAGACCGAACTGGCTGACATCGGTTTTGACTTAATTCTACCACCTGCTGATCGGTTCTATGCCGGTTTCAGTCGGTTCCATACTCTGGCAGCTGATCTGAGTCGGTCTCAATCGGTTTTACAGCTTCTTGTACACAGCCCTAATCCAAACAAACCTTTGAAATATTTTAGGCCGTTGTTTCCTAATCACCACCCCTCACCCCTTCTTTTGTAAGGATTTATTTGGGAAAAAAAAGTTATTTACAAGTTTGTTTTTTAACTTCATTAAAATGAAACCCATAATAATTAAAAGTATTATTTTTTTTAATAGAATTATAATATATCTTATAATAAGTGACGAGTAAACGCTTTAACTTTTAAGCAGTAAAATTATTTAAAAAATAATAATAATAAAAGTGGGAAATAATGTTCGGTTTTGGGCTAAGCCCATACTTTCTTTGCTTGTTCGTTTCCCCCAAGATATAAACATAGCCAAATTTCTTCGCAAGAAGGCCCCAGTTGAACTGCGTTAAAGTTCGATGTCAGAGCATTAGCAATGGATTATTCATCTTCATATTCATCCTTGAATTTGAAGATTATGCCCTTAAAATATCCTGCATTGATATATGTATATCTATAATTTTGAATAAATTGCTACAGTATTTATTCAAAGATGAATAACCACTTTTTATCTTCAAATATTATTTTTATTATTCTTTCTCTCTCCAAACTCCCAACCTGCTCTGTCTTTCTCTCTTTTTCTTTCTTTTCTTTTTTCTCTTCTCTCTCTCTTTTCTCTTCTCTTCTTTCTTTTATTATTATTTAGTCAAGAAATGCATAATCCAATATAGGAAATTTTGTTCATATTCAAAATCAATCTTCAAAACATGAAAAATTTGCATATGAAGATAAAGAATCCATTGTCATTGCTCTCGTTATTGTTCGGATCCTACTATTGGACATGATAGTGCATTGATGACTCAATTTCTTCTGTAATAAAAAATTCCAAGCCACGATTAAGCTTTAGAACTCCTTTTGAGGAAATCGATGCGATATGTTTTTTTTTTAAATGCTTGTATTATCTTCTTTGCCAATTAAAGATAAAAAGTAACATATAATGCTAATTGTTTTTATAAAAAATTTACATATTTACATGACTTTCTCATCTTATATTATTATTATTTATTAAAACAAATAAAACATAAGAAAAAAAAGATTGTAAAAAGTCACGTATATATGTAAATTTTTTGTGAATATATTTAGCATTATATATATATATATATAACTTTGTTACTCATCATCTCCGCACACCATATTTATTTTTATTTATTTATTATTTTATTTTTCTTAAATTAATTAAATTCCTACACATTATCCATATCCCACACATTTTGTAAGGAAAAAAAATTATAAAATAAAATAAAAAAAAGTGTAGCCTATGAAAATTATGAGTAGAATTTTTCATCTATATATATATATTGGGAATTTTCAAATCTTTTGATTTTGTTAGTTTTTAAACACACCAATAAACCCCCTAGTTGATATATCAATATGTAAAGAAAAATATTATTTATCATTCTTAGTTTAGTCATATTCAGTACATCTATAACTTTAGTTTAAATGGTTGATATATAAAATCATTTAGAATAGAATATATCACATTAATAGACGCGTCTGAAAGTGAAAAAATTTTAAATCAATATTAATATTACCTATAAATTAAATGGAATCGAAGAAATAAAAAGAGCGGACTTGTTAAGATAAATATAAATAATTAAAAATTCAAATGAGTCCCTTCCTATTAACTTAAGCTTTTAGAATAAGTGATAATTTCATATGATACGAGAAAATAGATCCTTAAATCTAGCTCTTCCATCAATTTAAATTTTTGAGATAAATAGCGATTGATATAAATAAATATTACACTCAAATTTAAACCATTGACCAAAACTGCTTCTGAGTTCCTGAAAATTTTTTGTCCAAAATGTCTATCAAGGGAAGAAAGTAACGTTGAGAATAGGAAATTAAACTAAAGAGGGAGAATAAAGAAGGAGAATAATGTTCAAAAGCATCTTTATGAGCAAGGTCACTGACCCTTAAGCCTTGCCTTCTGCTTTGCTTTTGCTTTTCTTTAAACTGGCACACTGCTTTAGTACCCCATGAATTTCTTTTAACTCTGTTTCTCTTGCTTTACGTTATCTTCGCTGCAAAAAGAACAAAGTTGAAGTAATGGTGCAGTTGGAAAACATAATGGTCTTGGATGCAGGAATCTTCAAAAATTAAAGCTAGGAAGACACGGAGAGGGGCAAGGTGAGGGATTGTTTTTGCAGTCTGACAATTTAACAAAGATACAAAAGAAGAAAGAATCTAATAAAGTGTTCTTTGTACCGCACCACTCCGATTTAAAATCTAAAAAGACTATCTTTGTCCTCCCAAGTGGAGCATCAACAATCCTTTAGAAGCATGGAATTTTGATAACTTTCCGACTTGCTTTTTTAATTATTTGTCTCGCTCTTAATTAACTTGCGTTTAAACAACGCCAAAGGTTTTGCTATCATTCCCCCTTCAGCACACCTGTAGTGCATAGTCCAATGACTTCCAATCAATACCTTGATCATTATGTTCTCTTATCCTTTTCATAAAAAAAATAAGTATTCTTTTTATCGTTTTAAACCATCAGAAAAGGCAACATGAAGTTGGTAGTGGAGTTGCAGAAGCTACATAATACAAAGACAGTCATCTAACCCGGCTATTGAAGTTGGCTCTGAAAACCACAGAACAGGAACCCTATTTCCATCACCACCCCCTTTGGATTCTAACCTCTAGGATTCCAAATGCCTCGAAATCGCCACTGAGATCGTGAGTCTCTTGAGAAAAGTTATCTCACCATCTTTATCTTTCCAAAAGGCACTAACAGAACTCCTGGCTCGAATACAAGTCATAGATTATCGGCATTCCAGCTGGTAAAGAAGTTTTTGTAATGTGTCAAAGGTAAAGGGGACTTTAAAATCTCTCAAAGGAGAGTCTGAACAACTATCTATTCTCTATATTAGGCAATGTATGTTTCAATGACTGGCATGTGTATTAAGTGACTTGTGTTCATTTTCCTACTTCAGATATCACGAATACAAGAGGAGTGAAAGATATCTCAACTACCACAGTTCTTGTATCTGGATTTCCAGGTGCTCCTGCAGTAGCTAACCAGCTGTGATACCGTGTCTTAAGAGAAGAGAAGATCAAAGACCTTGGTAGAAGTACATTTCATACCACCACTTTCATCTACAAAGATAGGAGACTACCAGAAGAGAGGCACTCAAGCTTGCAGCAATGAGTTCGAAAGCTGCTCCCAACCAGCAAGAGGACTACAAACTGAAAGACATGAAACCACGGCTTGGAGAACGGTGGCCACATGGAGGACTCCGTGGTGGAGGCGGGTGGATTAGTAGTGAGAGGGCTACAAGCACTTATGATCTAGTTGAACAGATGTTTTATTTATATGTTCGGGTTGTGAAAGCCAAAGATCTTCCCACCAACCCTATAACTGGAAGCTGTGATCCCTATGTGGAAGTGAAGCTAGGGAATTACAAGGGAAATACTCAGCACTTCGAGAAGAAAATAAACCCTGAATGGAACCAGGTCTTTGCATTCTCAAAAGAGAAGATTCAGTCTTCAATTCTCGAAGTTTATGTCAGAGACAGAGAGATTGTGGGAAGAGATGATTTTCTAGGCAAGGTGGTCTTCGACATGAATGAAGTGCCAACAAGGGTTCCACCTGACAGCCCTTTGGCACCTCAATGGTACAGATTAGAGAAATGGCAGGAAGATACCAAGGTGAAAGGAGAGGTTATGCTTGCTGTTTGGATGGGAACACAAGCAGATGAAGCTTTCCCAGAGGCCTGGCACTCAGATGCTGCCTCAGTTAAAAGAGAAGGAGTTTTTAACATCCGGTCCAAGGTTTATGTTTCACCAAAACTGTGGTACCTCAGACTTAATGTAATTGAAGCTCAGGATGTTGAGCCACAAGACAGAAGCCAACCACCACAAGCTTTTGCGAAGGCTCGAGTCGGAAATCAGGTACTCAAAACAAAGATATGCCCAACACGAACCACCAACCCGCTCTGGAACGAAGATTTAATCTTCGTAGTAGCTGAACCTTTTGAAGAGCAGCTGGTGCTTACAGTTGAAAACAAGGTAACCCCTGCCAAAGATGAAATTTTGGGAACGATACACTTGCCACTAACCATGTTTGAGAGGCGCTTGGATCACAGGCCAGTCCATTCTCGCTGGTTCAACTTCGAAAAATATGGATTTGGTACTTTGGAGGGAGACAAGAGGCACGAGCTAAAGTTTGCAGGCAGGGTTCATCTCAGAGTCTGCCTTGAGGGTGCTTACCATGTACTGGATGAATCTACAATGTACATAAGTGATGTACGACCCACTGCTAGGCAGCTGTGGAAGCAGCCAATTGGCATCCTTGAATTGGGTATTTTGAGTGCCCAGGGGCTTCTCCCAATGAAGACCAAGGATGGCAGGGGAGCTACAGATGCTTACTGTGTAGCCAATTATGGGCAGAAGTGGGTGCGAACCAGGACAATCATGGAAAGCTTCAGCCCCAAATGGAATGAGCAATATACATGGGAGGTCTATGACCCTTGCACCGTGATCACGTTGGGAGTTTTTGACAACTGCCATTTGGGTGGAAACGAGAAACCAGCTGCTGGCAGTGGAGCTCGAATTGACTCAAGAATTGGGAAGGTAAGAATCCGGCTATCAACCCTGGAAATGGATCGAATTTATATCAATTCTTACCCACTCCTGGTTTTACACCCATCTGGATTGAAAAAGATGGGTGAACTCCAATTAGCAGTTCGATTCACTTGTCTCTCTCTAGCAAATATGATCTACCTCTATGGCCACCCGTTACTCCCAAAAATGCATTATCTACATCCCTTCACCGTGAACCAGTTGGATAGTTTGAGATATCAGGCCATGAACATTGTAGCAGCACGGCTAGGTCGAGCGGAGCCACCACTAAGAAAAGAGGTTGTTGAGTATATGCTGGATGTCGATTCCCACATGTGGAGCATGAGACGGAGCAAAGCTAACTTCTTTAGAATCGTATCACTGTTTTCAGGAGTAATCTCTATGAGCAGGTGGCTTGGAGAGGTTTGTCATTGGAAGACCCCAGTTACTTCAGTTTTGGTTCATGTCCTGTTTATCATACTGATCTGCTACCCAGAATTGATCCTTCCAACCATCTTCCTGTACATGTTTCTTATCGGGATATGGAATTACCGGTTCAGGCCTAGACATCCTCCTCATATGGATACTAAACTTTCATGGGCAGAAGCAGTTCACCCGGATGAACTGGATGAAGAGTTCGACACTTTTCCTACATCTAAGGCTCAAGATGTAGCACGTATGAGGTATGATAGGCTCAGGAGTGTAGCCGGAAGAATTCAGACGGTAATGGGGGACATTGCAACACAGGGGGAGAGATTTCACTCTCTACTTAGCTGGAGAGACCCAAGAGCAACCAGCCTCTTCATTATTTTCTGCCTTATTGCAGCTGTTGTTCTTTATGTGACACCCTTTAGGATAGTTGCTTTTGTTGCAGGCATAATTTGGCTACGACACCCCAGATTCCGAAGCAAGCTACCCTCAGTACCCAGCAATTTCTTCAGGAGACTGCCATCTCGTGCTGATAGCATGCTTTGAGCTGAAAGGAGATGACACAAGCAACTTGTCGTTTTACTGTCAAATCATATTGCATTTCTTTTTTACTGTTTGTATTGTTGAAGCCAGCATGCTTGTATTTTTTTTTTTAATTCTAAGTTTTTCTGGTGTTCGGAACTTGGTTATCTCTAGGAAAAATATGTTATTCCAAAATTTTTCCACAAAGTTCTGCTAAGTATCTTCTCTCTATCTTAATACATCCAAAACCTCAGGTGCTCAAAAAATAAAAACAAAAGCATCCAAAACCCCAAATCAGGTCAGCTTATCGGTATTCGACATGAGTTTCAGCTAATTAGAACCACATAAGCTCGCGACTTGACAAAAGATGACCTTCGATTGCCTACGTTCACAATGAAATTCGTGCATGTATCCAAGTTGAAGTGTAACTCCAGCCGAGAAGATAAGAGGTTAACCTTTCTTATATTTTTACTAACCCTTTTGACCTGTAATACCCGAGAGTGAAAATAAAATGAGCGCTAATCAAGATACACAAAGGCAGCACTAATATTCTTATGTAGCACCAGAAGGAGAAGAAGGGTGGATCTGTTGAATTAGGACACACACACTGCCACGCACAAGTTTGAGTAAGTTGCATTACTAGATAATCAAAATACCCAAAAAGAAATTTTATCATAAGGCAAAAACTGTCCAACACAAAAGTTCGGTTCTGCTGGTAAAATTTCAAGGAACATCTATGATCTAGTCAAACAACCTCCAATAGAAAATTATCATGAGAACAACTGAAGTATTTTCTCTAAGACACTTTCTCAACAGGATTCATTCCTAACTTGAATAGAAATCTTGCAGCCAGATAGCTCAAGTCTGGGACAAACTTAAATTAACTTCATCAATGCGGCATCAACCAGCTTTTGATCATTTTTCTTCTCTAACGGGAGGGCCTTCTTTTCATTCAATGTGTCAAGAAAAACCTAATTAGTAACTATGATTGTTCAAAGAAGCAGACATTGTATGGGGGATGACAATACTCCGAATTCTTAAAATCACGTTTCCCTTTATTATAGATCATATGCATGATGCAAAAATACATAAATAGAGCATATGGATGAGGTCATACGGGAATGGCTGTTTTCCATATAGAAAAAGAAAATCTTGAAGCGGCAAAACATAAGAAATGGAAGAAAAGTATTAAAAACATGAGTAAAAAAATAGATTAATTGCAGTAAAATGAGCAAGTGCATATCAAGTATTCCGGCAATGCTAATCACATGTACATGCTTGCTGGATCATTCTGTATTATAAACATGTGAAGTGAATAATCGAAAACAACTGCAATTTTTAATTCTGAAGAAGACAAATGTACAAAATAAAAAAGCTGGTAAACAAACCTTCTTCTCTGCCTCAAAGTTCACTCCTTTTGGCCATGATGGAGGGGGAAGGGTCGAAGACGCCGCCGTTATTGGCCATGATGGCCATGAGTCCGTGCTTGTGGTGCGTCTTGGATCTCGAGTACTCGCCCGCGCCGCGAACTGAACCTGGGTTCAGACTTCTTCCCACGCCTCTCACCTTCGGCACCACTGGACTGCACAAGCAGCGCAACGAAAACTTTCGTGACAACTACATCTGCGCTTTAAAATGATTAGCCAGTCTTTTAATTTGAGTATAAATCATTATAGAATATTTAGAATATGTTATAAACTGACTTGTATGATCACTTTTAATCGTCATAATTGACTATCTGTATCCGTCAATTATGACGGCCCGTAATCGTCATAATAGACCGCCCGTAGCTGTCATAATTGACCATCCGTAGCCGTCAATTTTGACTGTCTGTAGTCGTCATAATTAATCGTCAATTATGATGGCCAAGACCTCATTTGTACTCCTATATATATGGGTATCTTTCAAGGTTTTCAATATATAATTCTCACATTCAAGATCTCTATCTCTCTGTGTCTTTTGCTCTCTCTCTTTTCATTAGTTTTATAACACGTTATCAGCACAAGGTTCTGTTGATTCTGAAGCTAGTAATCTTCTCATTCAAGTAAGTTTTTCAATATATTATTTGCAATCGCCAAGGTGAGTATTAAAGATTATATTTCTTATTATTACTTAATAAAATTCTATATTTATTCACATGGTTTATATACAAGTTCTATTTATTTTTTATACTTGTTATGAATTATTGATGATAAGATTCATCTTGGAATAGAAATTGAGCATCCCTGAATGATTACTCTAAACCAATAATTTTATTGAGTATCTTATAATAAAAGATCTATTGATTCTGTGAGATAGTTTAAATGAGTGATACGTATACGAAAACCTCATTATAATTAATGCACCTTGTTGCCCAGATGACTAACACAAGAGGGAGGGTAAATTGAGTTGTATTTAAAAAAATAACAATTATAAATCAAATATACAATATAAAATATAAACAAAATATAAAATAGCAATAAATATAAAGAGTAAGGGTAAGAGAGAAGCAAACTCAGTATGTTAACGAGGTTCGGCCCCACTGCCTACGTCCTCGCCTCAAGCTACCCCTTGAGGATCCCCGAATTCACTATTCAACCTCCTTCAGGTGGAGATAGAAACCTATTACACCTTTGAACAACACCGCTACAAAGGATCCGTGTAGAACACCCTCTACACTTGCAATCACCTCACACGTGGTGATTCAACTATTCCCTGTGTAGAACACTTTCTACACGCACAAGGGTTATACACACCCTTTTACTGATACAAGAATTGATAGTGGGTAGAATATCAGAAAACACTCCTCAATGAGTGAAATAAGAACAATACAGCACAAACTATATCTCTCAAAATGAACAAGGGTTAAGGCTCAATGCTTAGAGAAGAGAGAATGAAAGTTTTGAATGAATATTGTATGCTCTTGGTGTTGTGAATGTGAACTCTCAAATGATCTATTTATAGGCATATGAGACTTCATATTCAAATTTAAAAAGATTCACATGTCAAAAACATCATCATTCATTTTTCAAAAATTTCAAACCTAATCTTTTTACTTTTTGCATATGACAAAAGGAGCACACTTTGCTTTTCAAAAATTCAAACCTAATCTTTTACTTTTTGCATATGACAAAAGGAGCACACTTTGCTTTTCAAAAATTTCAAACCTAATCTTTTACTTTTTGCATATGACAAAAGGAGCACACTTTACTTTTCAAATATTTTCAAACAAAGACATCTTCCTTTTGCATAAGTCAAGAAAAGCATCAATCACTTTTGAAATTATTCAAATAAAACATGCACATGTGAAAGATGACAATCAATCATCTTTTAATATTTTCAAAGTTCAAACCTTTAATCATGGCATGCACATGTGAAAGATGACAATCAATTATCTTTCAAAATATTCAAATTTAATTTTCAAAAATATTCATGCACATGTGGAAAATGTATTTTAATGCTTTATGATAAAATATTAATTTTGAGCCTTAATCCTAATTTCGAATTTTAAGAGATTTACAACATTACTCTATGATTTAATGTGAACTTGTTTCCTTCTTGCTCATGCTTGGTTCTTTGATGTGCTTGACTCCATTGTGTGGACAACTTGAGCTTGAGACTCCTTCATTCTTTGAAATCATTTGTTATCATCAAAATCCATGTGTAGATATATAATTACACAAAACTTGAAATCTTAGGTTCAACAATCTCCCCCTTTTTGATGATGACAAATACTTGATAGAACTTGAAACCTGTATTAATACTTAAGCTCCCCTTGAGAATATGCGTTAGTTTTTCAAGCAAAAGTATAAATATAATTCCAAGCATATATAACAAGTTTAGCAATTTAAACAATGTTAATTTCTAGTCTAAAACTTCTCCCCCTTTTGGCATCATTAAAAAGGATCGGCAGCAAGTAAATAGACTGAAGAAAACGGTGCGTTAATAGACACTGTAGATAGTTGAAAAAGGGAGCCGTCCGTGACCCGACAAGTGCTGCAAAGCCTCGACGCCTAACTCTATGAATTTAGTGCGGCTGAGATTTAAACAATCGCCTGATGTTGTTGACAGACGTGATTGAAGGCTCTGAGTTTCTATAAAAAAAATCATTTTCACCTATCGGATACCCAAAAAAATACATCTCTTCTTGACTTGAGTTCTGTTTTTCCATAACGATAGAATGGCTGAACAATTCTCTTCCACTAATGTTCCAGACTTGAATCAGGAACCCTTGACGCATCAACCACCAATCTTCTCTCCTGAGGCCGTCAATACCATGATAGGAGCAGAGAACCGTTTTTCTAGTAGGGCTGATTCTGAGATTATTGCAGAATCAAGAATGCTCAGTAGTCAATATGCTGCCTCTGTTACGATCATGTCTCGGAGGTTAATGGCGAGGGTGAGTGAGATTGATCATCTTAACATCCAAATATCTGAGTTACGACAGAAGCTTGCTAATAAGGATAGAGAGAATAAAAGGCTAAAGCAAGAAAACAAAGAGTTGAAAAAATTTGCAGATTGGTATGCTCATGATCTGCAACCACGAATAGAGGAGCTGGAACGAGAAAGGGTTCAGATACAGGGTCAACATCGGCAGATAACAGCAGAGGTTCATCGTTTACTAGAAAAATAGGGACAATCTACTGTTAATCTCGCTGGCTTAGTAAGAAAACTTTTGACAATGTGTATCCAGCATATCTTGTATTTCTTTTGACTAAATAAGATTTGAAGAGACAATTGTTTGTCTTGTTCTTTATGCTATCTCTATAAAATCAGTCTTAAAGTTCATCCGATTTGCATCAAATCTTATTCTCATCTCTATAACTCATCTGCATTCCTTCAACATTCTCGCTTTAAGTTTTCAATTCTTTTCTCAATGGCTCATTCTTCTAACATTCCTCTAGATTCATCCATGAGGTATTCAGCACCTCAACCTCCTGTCCTTTCTGCAGCTGCCATTGGTGCCATGTTGCAGCAAGAAAATAATAGTTTGGCTAATAAGTCAGACTCCGATGCTATCTACGACTTGGTGAGTCTCGGGACTCGCTACTCATCCTCTATTGTTGCTTTTTCCCAGCGGGTACAAGCCAAAAACCATGAGGTTGAAAGGCTTAAAGAACAAATTGTTGTACTTCAACGAATTGTTCAAGAGTCTCACACAAGGGAAGGAATCATTCGGCAGAAGAATAAACAGTTGAAATCTCTATTGGATTCTTCATTCCGCTTGCCAGTTCCCATGGATAAGGATGACATGATATTGTATGAAGAGAATGAGCGTCTCAAACATGAGGCTAAGAACCTCAAGTTTATGTAAAAGTATTTAAAAAAATCTCTCTATTTTTATGAACTCTGATCTATCTTTTAAGAGATATTCATAATATGCATCATACCTATTTCTCTTCTAATCATACATAATCTATCTTCTGGTAAAGGTTTTGTGAATATATCTGCTAACTGATCGTGTGTGTTTGTGAACTCTAGTACTATATCGCCTTTCTGCACATGATCTCGAAGAAAATGATATCTTATTTCAATATGTTAGTTCTAGAATGTTGTATTGGGTTCTTTGAAAGATTTATAGCACTTGTATTATCACATTTGATTGGAATGTGATTATACATGAGTTTAAAATCTTCAAGTTGTTGCTTCATGTAAAGAACTTGAGCACAACAACTACCCGCAGCAACATATTCTGCCTCAGCAGTAGATAGTGCAACAGAATTTTGTTTTTTACTAAACCAGGAAACTAGTGCATGACCTAAGAAGTGACATGCTCCACTAGTGCTTTTTCGATCTATTTTGCAGCCAGCATAATCTGCATCTGTGTAGCTGATTAGATCGAAAGATGTGTGCTTAGGGTACCATAACCCTAAGTTAATTGTACCACTAAGATATCTAAGAATGCGCTTAACTGCAATTAAATGTGATTCTTTTGGAGATGATTGAAAGCGTGCACATAAGCACACACTGAACATAATATCTGGTCTACTGGCTGTCAAATATAATAAGCTACCAATCATACCTCGATATACCTTCGAGTCAACTGGCTTACCGGATTCATCTTTATCAAGTTTAGTGGATGGGCTCATTGGTGTTCCAGTTTCCTTAGCACCTTCCATCCCAAACTTCTTCAGCAATTCCTTAATATATTTTGATTGATTGATGAATGTCCCACTTTTTGCTTGCTTAATTTGCAATCCGAGAAAGAATGTAAGCTCTCCCATCATGCTCATTTCAAATTCTTCCTGCATAGTCTTAGCAAAAACTTGGCACATATTTTCATTAGTAGCACCGAATATTATATCATCAACATAAATCTGAATCAAAAGAATATCATCATTTTCGTATTTAATGAAAAGAGTTGTATCAATTTTTCCTCTTGAAAAACCTTTTTCAATCAAGAAACCACTGAGTCTCTCGTACCAAGCTCTAGGAGCTTGTTTGAGTCCATATAGTGCTTTTGTGAGTTTGAAAACATGATTTGGAGAAATATGATTTTCAAAACCTGGAGGTTGCTCAACATATACCTCTTCATTTATAAAACCGTTTAAGAAAGCACTTTTAACATCCATTTGAAAAAGTTTGAAATCTTTATAACAAGCATATGCAAGTAGCATTCGAATAGCTTCTAATCTTGCGACTGGTGCATATGTCTCATCATAATCGATTCCTTCTTCTTGATTGAAACCTTGGGCTACAAGTCGAGCCTTATTTCTAGTAATGACTCCGGACTCATCTTTCTTGTTTCTAAAAACCCATTTTGTTCCAATAATAGTATGATTTTTGGGTCTAGGAACAAGTGTCCAAACATCATTTCTTTCAAATTGATTAAGCTCTTCTTGCATAGCTAGAATCCAAGATTCATCAAGAAGTGCTTCATCAATATTTTTAGGTTCAATCTGAGATAGAAAAGCAGTATGATTGCAAATATTTCTAAGAGATGATCGAGTGCTTACACCTTGTGAAGGTTCTCCCAGAATTTGTTCCACTGGATGATCTTTCACAAATTTCCACTGTTTGGTTGCATCTTGTATTAAATTTTGATGATCTTTCCTGATGTCTCCATGTTGGACTTCCTCTATTGTGTTCTCTTTGTTGAGATTGAGACTTTCTGTATTATTTATACCTCCTGTTTCTTCATCAATGGATTTCTTAGAGAGTAGAGAATTAGATTCATCAAATACTACATGCATAGATTCTTGTACAGTCAAAGTCTTTTTATTGAATACTCTATAAGCTTTACTATTAGTAGAATACCCGAGAAAAATACCTTCATTAGATTTTGCATCAAATTTGCCTAAATTATCCCTGTCATTTAAAATAAAACATTTGCATCCAAATACATGAAAGTAACCAATGTTGGGCTTTTTATCATTCCAAAGCTCATAGGGGGTTTTATCTAATTTAGACCTTAGCATAACTCTATTTATAACATAACATGCAGTACTTACCGCTTCGGCCCAAAAATAACTAGGCAAGTTGTTCTCATTAAGCATTGTTCTTGCCATCTCTTGAAGAGATCTATTTTTCCTCTCTACTACCCCATTTTGTTGAGGAGTTCGAGGAGCAGAAAAATTATGCACAAAACCATTTTCATCACAAAATGTTTCAATATTTTTATTAACAAACTCTTTTCCCCTATCACTTCGGATACTTGAAATAGTATAGCCCTTTTCATTTTGAATTCTCTTGCATAACTTGGTAAAGGCATTATGTGCCTCATCTTTATGAGCAAGAAAGATGACCCAAGTATATCTAGAGAAATCATCAACAATAACAAAAGCATAATATTTTCCTCCTAGACTTGCAACTCTATTTGGTCCAAAAAGATCCATGTGTATCAGTTGCAGTGGTCTAGTTGTGGAAATATGTTTCTTGGTTTTAAAAGAAGTTTTTGTTTGTTTACCAAGTTGGCATGCATCACAAATTTTGTCTTTAAGAAAATTTGCCTTTGGTAAACCTCTCACAAGATCATTTTTTGAAAGTTTGGAAATAAGTTCCATGTTGGCATGACCTAGTCTTCTATGCCATAGCCAATTAGTTTCATTTTGAGCTGAAAAACAAATAGTATCTTGTGAGGTAATTTCTTCAAAATCGATTGTATAAACATTGTTGCTTCTAAAAGCAGTAAAACAAATATTACAATCATGATTATTCAAAATAATGCACTTATCCATTTTGAAAGTAACTGTAAATCCTTTATCACATAATTGACTTATACTCAAAAGATTATGTTTTAGACCTTCAACAAGTAGAACATCTTCAATTATGAGAGAAGATTTATTACCAATTTTACCTATTCCCACGATCTTCCCTTTCGAGTTGTCTCCAAATGTCACGTGTCCTTCTTCTTTAGATCTAAGATCAAAGAACTTAGTCTTGTCTCCCGTCATGTGTCTTGAACATCCACTATCTAAAAACCATTTGTTTTTGCTTGTAGAGGACTTCATGCATACCTATAAAAACAATTAAAATGATTTTTCTTGGTACCCAAGTTCTTTGGGTCCTTTATTTATTAGTATTAGAAGAAACAAGATTTTTAGGTACCCATATGGCCCTAATAGTCATTGTATGTTTTCTTCTAATAGGACAAGCATGATAATTATGACCATTTCTATTACAAAAATTGCAAATAACATGTGACATATATGAAGATCTTGAGTGATTATAATAGTATCCTTTTTTGACAAATTTATTATGAAAAGAATTTTGAATATTGGACTTTGATGTAGAAGGATTATCAAAGAAATTTTTATAAGGTTTGTATTTTTGTTTTGGCATATATCCCAAGCCTGCCTTGTCAAAAACACATCTTTGACTACCAAGAAGTTTTTCAAAATTTCTTTTTCCATTCGTAAAGTTTTCAACAATATTTTCTAAATCAGTTTTCTTCTTCTTTAACTCAATATTTTCATCTTTCAAAACAATACTTTCTTTTCTTAAAGTATCAATTTCGTTTGTTAAAAAAGAATTTTTCTTTTTCAAAGCAGTATACTTGATACCCAATTTTTCAAATTCCTCATATACCTCTTCTAAAACATTTTGCAATTCTTCATATGAAGGATCATTAATATTATCAAGATTTGTTACCTCAATGTCATCTTTAGCCATAAGACAAAGATTTGCTGATTCTCCATTGCTTGTTTCACTATCTGAGCTACTTGAATCATCATCCCATGTAGCTTTCATTGCTTTCTTGCCTTTGTATCGATCTTTCTTTAGCAGAGGACAATCTGGTTTGATATGACCAGGCTTATTGCATTTATAACAAATTAAAGTGTCATTTTTACCTGAATCTTTCTTGGAAAACTTTTTGAAGGATTTCCTCGGAGGAGTTTTATTTTTCTTTAAGAACCTCTGAATTCTTCTTGTTATCATCGCAACTTCTTCATCTTTGTCGTCATTTTCCTCATCTTCATCACTTTCACTTTCATGAGGAACAACTTTAAGTGCCAAGCTCTTCTTTGGCTTTCCTTCTTCTTCTCCTCTTTTCAATGTGTATTCATGGGTGATAAGTGACCCGATGAGTTCATTCACTTCGAGCTTCTTGAGATCTCTAGCTTCAAGAATCGCTGTCACTTTTGATTCCCAACGTTTTGGTAGAGAGTTGAGAATTTTTCTTACCATCTCCACTTTGGAATAAATTTTGCCAAGAGCTGTCAAGCTGTTTATGATGTTAGTAAAACGAGTGTGCATGCTAGAAATAGATTCATCATCATTCATCTTAAACATTTCATATTCATGAGTAAGAATATAAATTTTTGATTCCTTGACTTGAGAAGTTCCTTCATAAGTAACTTCCAAGTTATCCCAAATTTCCTTTGCCGTAGCGCAAGTCATTACTCTATTAAACTCATTACCATTGAGAGCATTATATAATAAATTCATAGCAGTTAAATTCAAAGTATAAAGTCTATCGTCTTCACGATCAAACTCTTCTTCTTCCTTTTGGACCTTTACTCCATCAACCACTTTTGTTGGAATATAAGGTTCATTTACAATGCATTTCCAGATTTCTCGACCTTGAGCCTGAAGGAATATTCTCATTCTAACTTTCCAGAATGAGTAATTGTCTCCACAAAAGAGTGGAGGCCGACTGCTAGATTGACCTTCACCAAATGAAGCTGCAATGTTAGCCATAAGATCTTAACTCAAAAGATAGTTAATCTTATAATAGAGCTTTAGCTCTGATACCAATTGTTGCCCAGATGACTAACACAAGAGGGGGGGTGAATTGAGTTGTATTTAAAAAATAACAATTATAAATCAAATATACAATATAAAATATAAACAAAATATAAAATAGTAATAAATATAAAGAGTAAGGGTAAGAGAAGCAAACTCAATATGTTAACGAGGTTCAGCCCCACTGCCTACGTCCTCGCCTCAAACTACCCCATGAGGATCCCCGAATTCACTATTGAACCTCCTTCAGGTGGAGATAGAAACCTATTACACCTTTGAACACTTGCAATCACCTCACACGTGGTGATTCAACTATTCCCTGTGTAGAACACTTTCTACACGCACAAGGGTTATACACACCCTTTTACTGATACAAGAATTGATAGTGGGTAGAATATCAGAAAACACTCCTCAATGAGTGAAATAAGAACAATACAGCACAAACTATATCTCTCAAAATGAACAAGGGTTAAGGCTCAATGCTTAGAGAAGAGAGAATGAAAGCTTTGAATGAATATTGTATGCTCTTGGTGTTGTGAATGTGAAGCTCTCAAATGATCTATTTATAGGCATATGAGACTTCATATTCAAATTTAAAAAGATTCACATGTCAAAGACATCATCATTCACTTTTCAAAAATTCAAACCTAATCTTTTTACTTTTTGCATATGACAAAAGGAGCACACTTTGCTTTTCAAAAAAATCAAACCTAATCTTTTACTTTTTGCATATGACAAAAGGAGCACACTTTGCTTTTCAAAAATTTCAAACCTAATCTTTTACTTTTTGCATATGACAAAAGGAGCACACTTTACTTTTCAAATTTTTCAAACAAAGACATCTTCTTTTTGCATAAGTCAAGAAAAGCATCAATCACTTTTGAAATTATTCAAATAAAACATGCACATGTGAAAGATGACAATCAATCATCTTTAATATTTTCAAAGTTCAAACCTTTAATCATGGCATGCACATGTGAAAGATGACAATCAATTATCTTTCAAAATATTCAAATTTAATTTTCAAAAATATTCATGCACATGTGGAAAATGTATTTTAATGCTTTATGATAAAATATTAATTTTGAGCCTTAATCCTAATTTCGAATTTTAAGAGATTTACAACATTACTCTATGAGTTTAATGTGAACTTGTTTCCTTCTTGCTCATGCTTGGTTCTTTGATGTGCTTGACTCCATTGTGTGGACAACTTGAGCTTGAGACTCCTTCATTCTTTGAAATCATTTGTTATCATCAAAATCCATGTGTAGATATATAATTACACAAAACTTGAAATCTTAGGTTCAACACACCTGAAGTTGCATATTGAAATTGTGTAGAGAAAATTCACTAAAGAATATATGTTTAAAATGAACGCCTCGAATGTGCTCCTGAAAGTAGCAATATCGAGTGAAAAGTTCACAATATATTCTAAATTTATATCTGGTCTTCTAATGGCTAAGCAAAATAATGAGATTTTGTTAAGAAATCATTAGTCACATCCTACTAGTTCCACATTATTCACTTCACCACATTATTCCCTGAAGTGAATAATATTGGATTTATATTATTCTCAAAAGAAAATGATGCATTTTTTCAAAGAAACCAAGAGATTGGACGTGGTGATTAATATCTTTATAGTACTTTTATGATTTTGGGCTAGAAACTCGTATTAGAAAAACTATCTGCTTTCTCTTTAAGATGATATTATACAACTATTGAATCAAATATTATGATGCATCAAAAATGATATGATTCAAAATATTTGTATGTTTTTCATGATTATCTTGATCATCCAAAATAAATTATGATAAGTCGAATAATTTTTATATGGACGTCTATAAAAGAACCAAAAGATTCTTTTACTATAAAGTCTTCCCACCATGAGTGGAAATAAAAATTTGCTAGATGCAAATAAAATGAAATAATTCGACGTTATCTTGATTATCATAGGTGAACTGGAAGTTCAGATGATAATTAATTTATAGATGCAATAAGATAAAAAGATCTCATATTCTAGCTGCTAAAATCTCAGCGATGATTGAAGTCCTCGTAAGACAATTAATAAATTTAGCAGTCTAATGAACATAAGACATGTCTAAAAGCGTGTGAGACCTATTGATATAAAAGATAAAGCATCCCGAAAGAGAAAAGCACAAAGAAAATAAATTGGTGCTCCTGAAGAGGCCATACTCACAAAACAAGCAATAAGATTCATCCAAAATTTCTATACAAAATTCTCTCATAATAAAAACTCCTGAAGAGTATAATACTCCTGAAGAGTACCTCCTGAAGAGAATTTTCCTGAAATGACTTCCCTTGAAGAGGGATAAGTACCTGAAAATAACGAGATCTCGATACAATCTAATACAATCTAAACGCATGTGAAACAAGCTATTTTCCATATATTTTCAGTATTTATATGAGCTTTTATTGTAATTTATATAGATGATTTAAATGTTATTAAGACTCCAGAAAAGCTCATGAAAACTGCACATATTTGAAATATAAATCAGAAACATTTTCGACTTCAAGGGAGAGATGAATGAAATTATTAGTTCTGAAATACCATATCTTAAATGCAATTAGTATTTTAGATTCATCTTACGGTTTTATAACAAATGTGCATTATTAAAGGAGAAATAAAATGGAGCACACAAAACATCTACCAGAAGATAGAAACACAATATGAATATTTGTAAAATATTATTTTATTATCTCAAAACAAAATTACAGAAATTTGAGGCTCTTCGCCTCATTCTTTAAACGATCTTGCTTTTCAAAATTTTGTATGGCATCCCTGTTTAAAGGAGTAGGTAATCAAAAAGAAGAGTTAAGCAAAGATTTTAATTTCCTATTCTCTTACTTTATTGCTCTTATCTTCATGTTTGACTCTAGAAGAAGTCAATGAATGATAAAAATTTTCTCATTGAATTTGTCAACGTCATAAGTTTTGGATTGTAATCACTGAGAAAATGCGACAATAGTTGATGAGTATTAGGTACCGAGACTCACAAACTCGTAGATAGCATTAATATCTGACTTATTAGTCAAATCATTATTATATTGCATTATAACACCTACGGTAGAAGCAGAAACAATTGGTGAATAAGGTGTAGAATACCTCATATATTGGTCACGAAAAAATTGTTGGGCCATTGCAGAGTAAGAATGCAGAAAGAGATTGCAGAGTAAGAATGCAGAAAGAGATTGCAGAGTAAGAATGCAAACTAATTACAGAAGATAGGATACGAATGAAGATGAGCTGAATATTTATTTTATAGAGAAAATCATGAAAGTAAGACAAAATTATATATATTGATAAAGGATACGCTAAACATAGATATCCTACAGTTATTTACTAGGCCATGAAATTAAAAGCAGCTTGCCCCTACTCTATTTGAAGTTGGACTTTTTCATATATCCACGGCGAGATTAAATACAACTTGTCCTTATTCTATAAGCATTTGGACTTCTTCAAATATCCGTTGCTATTGATCCTAAAGATCACGGGCATACTGTTTTAGTTCCTTATTTTCCTCCTTCAGTTTCTTACTCTTATGACTTTTCGCATAGAGCTTTTAACGTAATTAAGATATTTGATTATTGACTTGGTTGACCTCATTCAGTTTAGTTAATAACCTCCGAGACATGGTCATACCAGAAGTAAAATACTGAGCACTAAGAAATCTTGATTCTGAAACGACATCAGAATAAATCCTTCCAGAAAAATGAATATCTACTCCTATCATAAGAGCAATATCCTCAGGAGAGTAAAAGGAAGGACAAAACATTTCTATTGCTTCACAACATCTCTTGTGAAGTATCTCTCTACAAGGGATAAGAGATGTAGCATCATAGCCTTGCGGCACCTGACAACTCCAGAAAAGCTATAAAATCATGCGTTACTTGTTTGGTCTAAAAAGGTGGCCACCGTTTTTGTTGAATATGGAGGTTGGCAGCTTAATTTTGATGATTTCTCTACTAACTATATTATTTACAAGCGATGCATGAGAAACGACAGAAAATTATTTGGGAAAATAAAGCTCTTTTCCAATTTAATCATTGTACAAATGAATGTAAACTAGAGGTTCAAAAGATTATTCATTTGCAAAGTGTTGCAAATGAATTACCGGATGTATTTATTGACACTAAAGGTATTGTAAAATCAGATATTCCTGCTGTTAATGTTCCAGCAAGGATTGCAGTCCCTGAAAGACAAGTTGCCAAAACAGCAATAGGTGAGTCTAAGATACGCCTGAAGCGTGGACGGCCTATTGGTGCAAAGGAAAAAATTCCTCAAAAGAGAAAAATACAAAATGAATTTGGTACTCCTGAAGAGTATATAACTTTTTTATGGACAAAACTCATCCATTGATTACTCAAATGGTTGTTCAATAATTTAATGTACAGAAAAGCCCATTTCATCCTCGTGAAGACGATGAAGAAATTCTAGATTTTTAAGTACATTAACTCAGTGCAGTTAAAGTCCTGATGTATCTTGAAAATTACACTCGATCTGATATTGCATTTTCAGTTAATTTACTTGCAAAATATAGTTCTGCACCAATTCGAAGACATTGGAATAGTATTAAATATGTCATTTGTTACCTCCGACGTACGATTGATATGAAATTATTTTATCAACATGTATCAAGTCAATAATTAGTTGTATATGCGAATGCAAGTAATCTTTCAAATTCACACAGAGAGATCATTGCATTTCACGAGAAGAAAATGTGA
Organism: Carya cathayensis; assembly: GCA_011037825.1. NCBI lineage: Eukaryota > Viridiplantae > Streptophyta > Magnoliopsida > Fagales > Juglandaceae > Carya > Carya cathayensis. The sequence continues at coordinate 572,274 of QGSO01000255.1, read as the reverse complement.
AATTGATGTCAAGCAGATACGATCAAGTGATAATTTGACAGATTTATTCACTAAGGCATTACCAACTACAACATTTAAGAAGATAGTGCAGAATATTGGAATGCGGAAACTTGAAGACCTATTATCATGCACTTTTCAGGGGGAGTAAAGTCTTGAAAACTTGTGTTGATTGTACTCTTTTTCCTTCGCTAAGGTTTTATCCCACTGGGTTTTCCTTTACAAGATTTTAATGAGACAATCTTAAAACACTTGGTGATATACACGAATATTGTATTCTTTTACCTTCGCCATTGGTTTTTTTCCACTGAGTTTTTCCTTAGCAAGGTTTTAACGAGGCATATTGTTTATACGTGGTCATCCAAAGGGGAAGTGTTATAAACATACTTGTATGACCACCTTTAGCCGTCATACTAGCCGTCATAATTGACCGCCCGTAGCCGTTAATTATGACGGCCCGTAGTCGTCATAATTGATCATCCGTAACCGTCAATTTTGACTGTCCGTAATCGTCATAATTGACCGTCTTTAGCCGTCAATTATGACGGCCAAGACCTTATTTGTTCTCCTATTTATATGAGTATCCTTCAAGGTTTTCAATATAGAATTCTCACATTCAATATCTCTCTCTCTTTGTCTTTCGTTCTATCTCTTTTCATTAGTTTTATAACAATATATATATTTTTTAAAAGTAAATAAATATAGAATATATATAAATTAATTTTTTATTAGTAAATTTTTTTTTATTTTTAATAAAAAGGGTGACGTTTGTATAATTTATATTATTAATCTTTATAAAACTAAATCTATAAATCGATCGTAATTTAATATATCACATTATTTTTTAAATTGAAAATACTAATTTGCCCCAACACAATTCGCAATTATTATATAAAAATATAGAGGTGATTTATTTTTAATACTATTGTAGGCGTCTAATTTGATTATGGCGAGCTTATAACATCTTAAAGCGAGGGGGAAAAATAAATTCAAAGACAGTTAAGAATTTGAAAAGATTTGATCGAGAAATCAATAAAAAGAGTAATTCTACGACAAAAGTGAAGTACATAAATATCGATGTAATCGTTTTGAAAAATAATAGAATTTATTATTAAAAAATTAATTAATTTTTATATAAATATTATGTTTTAATCATTTTTTTCAAAATAATTATACGATAATTACATAATTCATATTTATAAATATGTTTTCTCTTACGCAAAAGAACCTCAACTTGACATATATGGAATATAGACTCCTTTTGGCGAGTAGATTTATGCAAAGGAAAATGCTAGAGATAAACATATAATGGTCATCTTGCTCCACTTCTACGGCCTTGTTCCTTCAATTTTCTCCTTCATTTAACCAGCCTTGTTTTTTGATTTAATTATTCTCGTAGTGTGATTTTCTTGTTAAAATGAGTAATACTAAATATAGTTACAGGATGTATAAATTTCATATACTCATTTTAAAAATATAAAATAAAATTTATTATTAATTTTTTTTTTTATGTGTGTGTCAAATTTATCCTCTGTTTAGAAAAGAATGTATAGAATTTACGCTCCTAAAAATATAAATAAGTTGAAAATTGGAGAATATTGCCTTATTAGTCTTTATTTTCTGGTTATTTTCTAGACTGCAAACTGTCTGGGCCCAGCTTTGGGAGAACTGAAAGGGGCCCATTAGGTAGATGAATATTTGTCAATTAAAACGACGGCTATGAACATGCATGCAGCAGTATGAAAGGCCAAATGGACGTTTCGGTTTCAACTTTCGACACCCGGATTCCATTTTCCTTCTAAAGCCGAAGAATTCCTTGTCTTTTACTCTGACATATACTTTAATTATTAGCAAACACCAAATCAAACCTCCTCCTCCTTTTTCTTCTCCTCCTTCTTCTTTCTCACCCATCTATTTCTCAGTAAAAAATGGCTGCCGAAATCATTATCTCTGCTTTAAAAATTCCTTAATCCCATAAGGAAAAAAGAAGAGATATTTCTAGTGGTTCAGATTTCCAAGTTGTCTATCTATGGTTATATACAATCCTAAGGAAAGTATGAGAAAATGGAGATAAAGGAAGACATGATCGATCATCAATAGTACTTGTATTCAGGAAAAGATCATAGAAAATATATCATGTGAGTCTTAGGGTTTTTTTGTATCATTCCTGTCGAGGTCGTGCTAGCCAGAGAGAACTAAGAGCTCGTAGACGATGGAAGTACTCTGCAATTGCCAGAAAACACCTTGCAGCTTGGCGGATCGTCAGAATTTGGTGCAGCCGATGAATGGTCTGGTGCCTCAGATTATCTGCCTGTAAGTATCATGTTTACTTTCCATAAATATTCCATAGAAAATGTCAAAACACGAAAATCATGAAGAAGTTTCTTAACATGACTTTTAAGAAAACAACGAGGACTACGTACAGATCATGATCATATATTTGGTAATTAGATTGCTTGTCAGGACGGCTAAAGAATTATAATCTTCACTGTGACTTTTGAGAACGGAAAATCATGTGGAATTGGTATTTAGTCTTGGTTAAGTATACGTGTCATAAATATTGATGCATTTTTCTCGAGATTTGACTAGAAGAACTAATACACGTGGACTATTTTGTATGAAGGATTCTAGGCAGGATTAATAATATTTACTCTCTGATCTGCTAATTGTCTCACATTTCAAATGGGGAACAGTAACGATGAGACATTGATCAGAATGCTAGCTTTTGGACTAAAACATGGAATTGTAGTTCTACAAGTCAACTTGTGGCCAATATTATTATTAAATGGTCAAAGACAAGACTAAATATATGTATATAGTTCTTGTTCAGAAGATTGATCAACTAAAGATTGCTAATAATCATGATGGGGACGAATTTATCGTCACTTTCCACAGTTTGATTGGTCAAGACCTTGACCACATGAATTCCAACATATATAGTCATATAATGTTTCTGAGTAGCTAAGGATCAAAGTGATCCAAGCTCGTGTTGTGCTTTCAAATTCAGGGTGATAATTTTCAAGGGTTTTAATCCTGCAATCTTTCTAACCTCAGGCCCACCCACTCCTCGATAATCTAATCTATATATATATATATATCATATTCAACAATGTTTAATGTGTAAACGTTTTGTACCGAGCTAGCTAAAGAGATATTTATTCAAAAAAGATTTGTTTTATATGGTGGTGTTAGTCAAACGGTCACGACCATGACATCACGCAGACATGGGATTACTTACCAGATCTGCCGGTCGGGTATGGGTATCTACATCTGTATAAAAGGAACAACCTAGTGGGTACACGTGTACTTGATGCTTGGAAACCATCATCCACGTGGGGACACTCATTATAGGCTTATAGCTAGCGATTTTGTACGTACGTAGTCTTAATTTTTAGCAGAGAATTAATATTTTTCGAGTCACGAATTAAAATCGTTTTAGAGATGGCTTGACTTTGATTTAAGATTAAAAAAATGGGTTTGGTACGTAATTTTTATATATTTTTTAAACAACATATATATTTTGAACATTTCTTATCAATTTTTTGGAAACATTAGTTTCGTTTTTTCTTTTTTTTTTTGTCTTATATATGTTTTCAGTCAATTAATAGAAAGTCTAGACCATAGATGTGATTGTATTTATTTAGTACTTCTAAATAATTAGTATATGGGTTACTTCTAAAGCACACAATGCATTAACGCATACAATAGGAGTAGGGTAATTAAAAGAATGCCTAAAGTAGCGCCTTTCAAGCAAGCTACCTACTTAATTACAAACATTTTACGTGAGGCAGACATATATATATAAGTTCTACTGGTGGAGTAGATTGCATGCAGAAAACGCCATCCACCTCACCAGAGTGAGACATGGAGAGGATTATGTCCTGGGGTAGGTTTCCTAACCCAAACAGGAACCTGATATGGTTCGGTTCCCCATGGCCCACATGCATGCAGTACTAGTAATCAAAAACACCTTGGAGTTGAAGTTATTGGCGTACCTGTCTAACAAAGCCTTCAAGGGTGGAGAGCTTGTTCATGGCCATGGCCATCTGCCCCATATAGTTGGCCATGTTGGGAGGGCAGCTCAATGAATCTGCGGTTATGGTATCTACCAGTGACTGGTTTAGAGCATCAAGACCTTGTGAGAGAGCCTCTTCAGCCTCCTGTGTAGATTGTTGTAACCCACATATACCCAATATTTGTTGCTCCGTTAATGGCTCAATTTGATTCAATATGATCTAGCACAAAACACACATACAACGAAACACATGAAGACTTTAGATCATATCTCAGTATTACCAGATATCCAATTCTTTTTCATTACACATGCAGAATATTCCAATTCTTTTTCATTACACATGCAGAATATTCTTTTCTTCGACCGCCAGAATTTAGTTTACGTGGTGGTGATTTATTTACCATAGACAAAAAGGAGGGATGGACATGGTGTTGAGATATTTGTTTTCATTAATAAATAAAGAGACCAGGGTGGGCAGCTCTCTTCGATCTAGCTAGTTCTGTTTCAAACCAGAAATTGTAGTACGCATTCATCGCTTTATAGGAATGACATCTACATCCACCCAATATGAGAAACCCTCACGATACCTTTCGTCATTCATTGATTCTGATTCATTATACGATATCTTCCTTGCAAGTGGAACCGACAAGTTCGACACTGCATTTATCGTCGTTTATACCCTCGTGCCGCAGTACTAGTGGTACTACTGCATGTCTCATCATCATCATTTTCCAATTACACTAACTAAATATATATATAAAGGGATTTTATCTAATAATTCTACTTGTGTTAGCTATTGACCTAATCCATGCTAAAGGATTTTTCTGGAAATTTCTTTTTTCATGCATCTTGTCATATTGATCTTCAGCTTTCAATTTCCTTTCCCACGTATTTTTGCGAAGTTTTTGAAACTTGAAAGAGCTTAGAAGAACTTATCATTATGTTATTCTAAAAACAGCAATGGTCCGGAGTACCTTGATGAGTTCTGAAGGCTTGAATCCACCCATCCACATAAAGCATCGTTCGGCTGGAGTCTTCCACATGCCGGAAACAAGATGGAACACGTCGGTTTTGGCCACCATGCTTTTAAGGTTCATCGCCTCGTCATAGTGTGCTAAAGAATTTTCAACAAAGAGCCGAAGCTCGTTCTCTGGCAAATGCTCCTGTACTGCTGCTCGAAGCTCACAAGTGATCCGATGATGTTCCTCCAGCCACCTCGCATACTCCATGTCGAAGACAGCAGCATCTGAAAAACAAAATAAAATGGTTCCAGCATGAAACGAAAATGAAAAAACTTAACTTGAGGTAGTCGAGAAAACAAAAGTAACAACCAAAAGCATTAATAAACCTGAGCTAATGTTGGATGGATGGATTGGAAATATATACCTGAGCTAATGTTGCTCACAGCAACTGGAAGTCCTTGTTCTCCTCCAAAAACAGATCCTCCCCCTAGAAATATACCCTGGGCGAAAGCCGGTGATCTTGATTAGTAAGTACTACGTACATATATAATCTAGCAGCAACAATTAATGGCTCAAAGAAGAAAGGGTCCTTACTTGAGATCTAGCTCTTTGCAGCTCTTGTTCCAGCTGCGTAAGCTTTATCCTACTTGATTCTAACTGTTGAACATATGCCTGCAGTGCAACAAAAAATGCTTTAGAACCAATAAAATTAAGATTATGTCTCAAATAATACAACCAAAAAACTGATAATTTTATGCGAGTTTACCTTTTTTCTAAGCCTGCTTTTCCGAGCTGCCTCTCTATTTTGAGCAAGTCTTCTGAGTGTCTGCTTAGAAATAATCATAAACCGCACGTTGAACATTGTCGGACAATCAAACGAGAGTTCGAATAAGTTAATTCAAGCGAATACCGGAACCAACGAAGTACCTTAGGGTCTGGCGTTTTGGGTCCTTCCTGCTCTGAACTCGACGTGGGACCTTTGCGGCTACCTTCACGCTGCCACAACAATGTTAAAAAGATAACAAAATTAGGGCATTAAAGTACAAAATTATACTCCAAAATCTCAGTTGTCAGTAGGGTACTGCACATATATTATTTCTGGTTTAAGTTGTTGTTATACTTCCTTCTTAATTACTACATTAAACAACTGCACTAGTACCTTAATCGATTTGGCAGGTTCAGGCCCCGAGGAAGCATCATTGCGTGCGTTGGCCAACTCCATCGATGGCTCTAATGGTCTCTTAGAACCACTTGTTGAGGGAGAAACCAATCCCGTACTAATCTACCAAATACAAACAAATCCAACATGTCAAATGATTTGAAAAATATGGTTAATTATGAACGTCAATAAACTAAAAGTGTACTAAGAGTTAGACTAAAGATACTTTTGTTGATGATGGCTCTACGTGCATAGGCTGAGATGGGAAAATGTTCAGAGTCGGAGGCCTCATTCCTTGGCTCTCTGCAGAAAAATAACCTGACAACCATTTATTATCGTCAGAGAGGAGATATCAATTTTCTAAGAGGAAAAATGATTAAATTTGGAGGACCCGAGTGAGGGGCAAGGGAGACGACGAGGCATTGAAGGATCGAGCTATGAAATTAATTAGTCTTTGGGATCGTCATGCGTTTGTGGCTCATTGCCATCCAAATAAGAAAAGGAGGAAAGAAATTGAAAAAGGCGCAGAAAACCGAAACCAACTTTTGATACCCTTATTCGGTACATGCGGGATTAGAAATTAACGAATGCATGATCAGCGGGTTGTTGCAGGTCATGGTCCAAGCTCCATACAGCAAGAAACGAAGAAAATCAGAGAGAGAGAGAGAGAGATTTTCAAAAGTGAAATTATTATTATTACTGCTTTCTGAAAGGATTCGGTCAAAGAAAGTACTACTGGGGAAGGGATTTCAACAGTACTGTTGGACATGCCTTTCCTGTGAGCCAAACAGCCATAGTTCCCCAAAAGAATCTCCCAACAGAATACAAAAACAAGAGGGAAAAACCTCATAATTTGAAAGGACAAACAGAGACGGAGAAAAAAAGGAGAGAGAGAGAGAGAGAGAGAGAGAGAGAGAGAGAGAGAGAGAGAGAGAGAGAGAGCTCACGTCTTTGGTCATGGAGAGTATTAGGGTCTTGTCCATCAAGGTAGAGAAAAAGGGCTTGATCTAATTCTCCCAAATCATAAGCTCCAGTATCTTTGCTTCTGCTGACACCAAAATTTCATTGGAAAAAATGAAGGAAAATTATAATAGGAAGAACTAAAACGTGTGCAACTCGATCTATATAGGCTGTGATCGATGAAAGATAATGAAGATAAAAAGGGATAATATTCTAGTATTTTCTTTCGTTCTTATAGTAAATTAAATTACATAAAGTTGCCAGGGACGGAGGATGATGAAGATGATTGCATCATTCCGTAAGGAATCTGATGTTGGTGATGATCTTGTATTTGATGCTGGTGCTGCTGTTGATATTGTTGCTGCTGCAGCTGCTGTTGTTGTATTTGGGTTGACTGGCTGGTGGCCTTAATATTGGAAGCCATGAAAGGAGCCCTTTAAAGCTTGGTTTTTTGATCTTCTTCTCCTACTTTAAGAGTTCCTGAAAATCCCATTAAAGGTCAAACCGCCACCTACTTTTTCCTCCCGATACCATTATTTTCTCTCCTATAGCACCCCGAAAGAGTAGCGAAAAGAGCAATTAAATCGAAAGAGAGGAGGAGAGAGTAGTCGGTTATGGTTAGTGGAGGGAGCTCGGTAAGAAGATGCAGGAAGAGAGAGAGGGAAAAAAAAAAGGAAAAAAAGAAAGGAGGAAAAGAGGAAAATGAATTGAATGCAAACAAACAAAAGATGAAAGCTTTTTAATTTCAGCTCTCTGTGTCTCTCTCTATTCTATATCTCTCAAAAGAAGCAGACGACTTTCTGAAAACCAGAAATCTTCAGATAAAGCGGTTCATAAGAATAAGATATAGCTTTCAACTCTCTTATCTGTGTCTCTCTATCTTAAGAGAAACCACAGAAGACCTGGGAGGAACAACCTTTTTCAATTAAGGAAAAACCATCTCGGGTGGTATGTTGGAAACGGCCAATGGCTTTCTTGTCCAGGCTTCTTAGTTGTATTCTAAGAATTAATTTGAAATGACAAAAAAACCCTTTCTTGGTTTCAGTTTTTACCATTGACGTTTTCATGCAAACTTACACGTAGATGGCTCAGGCGGCTCCCCTGTCTAGATCGATGCAAGAATATAATCGCTTAGCCGCTTCTCTCTTCTCCTCTCTTCTGAATTTTGATTTAATATTTTCCTTTTCCACCTCTCAATTGAGAATCATATATGTAGTCATAGATCGGGGGTGTGCAAGTTATACCTATTTACTTTGAAAAATATAAATAATTATGAAATTGATATAAAAAAAATTAATTTTTAAATTATGAATTATACTCTTTTAAAATAAAATAAATGATATTTATACATCTTAAAACTATATATAATATATTAAAGAATTGGTACAAATTAACGCACACGAAAACCTCTCCCAAAACAACTTGGGCAAGATACCATTCATATTTTTACCATAGGATGCTGCTATGTCTACAGAGAAACGCCAGCGAAGGTGGCCACCGAAAAGGTGGAAAAAAAATTCTTTTTTTTTTTATCATTTTACATATATTTTTTAATATTTTTAAATATATATTTTTTAAAAATCACAACATCAATTAATACTTTTTTAATCATTAAATAAAAATATATATATTAAAAAAAATAAAAAGTACAATCGGTGGTCACATTCGGCCACCTTCTGTATATAAAGCATTATCCTTTTACGTACTTTCATAGATCCCAATTAAAATGTCAAATCATATCGGGTTGGAAGTGTTTTTTTTTTTAATTATTGACAATTATTTCTTAATTTCTCATATGGGTTGCATATAAAAGTTTGGGTCACCTTCTATATATCCCACTGACTATATATATTAGGAGTTGTTCCACTACAATTTGTTGGGTGCAGTATGTTTTGTATTCAACTATGTTTGTTTACATAAAATCAAAAAATTCATCTTATATCATCTTAACTTATCATTACAATTTTTTTAAATCCTCGTATAAAATATAATAAATAATTTCACTTTTTTAAATCTCAATACAAAATTAATATTACAAAATTATATTATAATAATATTTTATTTATTACTATTTAAAACATCTAATTTATGTAATCAAACGGGACAGTCCAACAAAAATCAGATGGAAGAAAATTATTTGAACATAATTAGTAAGAATATTAAAATATAATAATTATTATAACTTTTATGACTATAAAAAATAATAACAATTTAACTGCTTCAAATTTTAATTCATTAACTTTTAATTTTAAAATAATAATATTAAAAAAATATTTTAATAATTCTTTATTTAATTTTTAACCATCATCCATTTTACCTGGTCTCACTGTGCAAACAGCCTGAGAGAAACGGAAGAATATTATGGTCTAAAAAAATTCAGCACTCCCTACCTAACGGAAGGGCAAGTATTCGATCGGGCTGTGCTGGTCTCGACAGCGGTTTCATATTCTGAGAGGGTAGTGTTGTCATTAAGCACCTTTTTTCTCCTTCACATATCGTAATAATGATTCTTAGGGGCAGATGTTTACCAGGTGATGCATGTAGGACCGTTGACTTTTGAACACGTGTCATTTGGAGTTCCGTTTTGGTTTTGGGAGGTTGAGGAGTGGGACCCACCGATCGAGCAAAATGTGAAAAAGGATCGAACGGCTGATAGGTCGGACCTCAAAGTCTGGTCCAGGGGGGGACCCACCGAGACCGGCCCCCACCTTTTCCGCCATTTTTTTACTCCCGGGTTTCTAACTACCCCTAAAAATAATAAGGACCGTCTTGCTAACTGCAAAGAAAATGGATGCATGATGTATAAATTACATATAGAAAAGACTACACATAAAAGTATACGTGGCACTTCCTAATGTCTGGCCATTAAATCAGTTAATATGGTTGGTATGACTATTATTTATTTGTTAGACAAATATTCGATATATCAACAAATTTATCGAAATAACATAATAAAAAAAAAGTTATCTATTAAATATTGATTGAAGAAGTACTGATTTAAGCCTAATTAGATTAAGACCCCGTTTAAAAGTTAGACCGAACTAAAATCAATTTAATTTAATATAATTTTAATATAAGTCTAACATTTAAACACCCAACTCTTAAATTATTAAATTCATCGCAATTCAAAACTTTTTTATATGTGAGACCCACAACTTTTTTCAACTCAACACCTTTTTACACGTGGAATCTACAACATTTTTCAATTTTTCATAAATATGTCTAAATTTATCTTAACTTATTACTCATTCTAGAAAGAACTCAATTCATTTCAACACAGTTTAACATTCAAATAAGAAAAGACTATTGTTATTCTAGGGCATCTATATTGCATATTATTAATTTGAAATCTTAAAAATTAAATCTTACTATATTTAAGTTATGTGAATAGTATATTTAACCCATCGACTTGAAAATATAATAACTCTTAAATTCAATATTGATTGTAAATTTAATTTTTTTGAGATGTCTTTATGCAAACAATACCAAAGATATTATTGAAAAAATATCAAACCATAAGAAGTGTTGCCCAGATGACTAACACAAGAGGGGGGTGAATTGAGTTGTATTTTAAAAAAATAACAATTATAAATCAAATATACAATATAAAATATAAACAAAAAATGAAACAGCAATAAATATAAAGAGTAAGGGTAAGAGAAAAGCAAACTCAGTATGTTAACGAGGTTCGGCCCCACTGACTACGTCCTCGCCTCAAGCTACCCTTGAGGATCCCCGAATTCACTATTCAATCTCCTTCAGGTGGAGATAGAAACCTATTACACCTTTAAACAACACCGCTATAAAGGATCCGTGTAGAACACCCTCTACACTTGCAATCACCTTACACGTGGTGATTCAACGATTCCCTGTGTAGAACACTTTCTACACGCACAAGGGTTGTATACACCCTTTTACTGATACAAAAATTGATAGTGGGTAGGATATCAGAAAACACTCCTCAATGAGTGAAATAAGAACAATACAGCACAACCTATATCTCTCAAAATGAACAAGGGTTAAGGCTCAATGCTTAGAGAAGAGAGAATGAAAGCTTTGAATGAGAGTTGTATGCTCTTGGTGTTGTGAATGTGAAGCTCTCAAATGATCTATTTATAGGCATATGAGACTTCATATTCAAATTTAAAAAGATTCACATGTCAAAGACATCATCATTCACTTTTCAAAAATTCAAACCTAATCTTTTTACTTTTTGCATATGACAAAAGGAGCACACTTTGCTTTTCAAAAAATTCAAACCTAATCTTTTACTTTTTGCATATGACAAAAGGAGCACACTTTACTTTTCAAAATTTTCAAACAAAGACATCTTCCTTTTGCATAAGTCAAGAAAAGCATCAATCACTTTTGAAAATATTCAAATAAAACATGCACATGTGAAAGATGACAATCAATCATCTTTAATATTTTCAAAGTTCAAACCTTTAATCATGGCATGCACATGTGAAAGATGACAATCAATTATCTTTCAAAATTTTCAAATTTAATTTTCAAAATATTCATGGACATGTGCAAAATGTATTTTAATGCTTTATGATAAAATATTAATTTTTGAGCCTTAATCCTAATTTCAAATTTTAAGAGATTTACAACATTTCTCTATGACTTTAATGTGAACTTGTTTCCTTCTTGCTCATGCTTGGTTCCTTGATGTGCTTGACTCCATTGTGTGGACAAATTGAGCTTGAGACTCCTTCATTCTTTGAATTCATTTGTTATCATCAAAATCCATGTGTAAATATATAATTACACAAAACTTGAAATCTTAGGTTCAACAAGAAGGTTATTGTAAATGACACGCAATATATATATAGGAAAATTCTATATACCATATTATCGTCTCACTTACATTCCACTAAATAAGATGTGACACATTTATCACCATTGAATAATCATTTATTACATGCTTATTTATCATTAAATGGTGATAAATGTATCACATCATATATAATAAGATACAAATAGATAGTAGTATAGTGTATAATATTACTCTCATATATATGTATATATATATCACACAACATGATGAGAATCGGTATTAATTAACTTAATTATGTAAATAAATCAGCAAGTCATTGGCCGTGATTGAAACGGGCCAGGATATCCAAGTTCCAGCAACACGTTAACATCAACGTCTCTAAAAGATGAAAAGAGCACTAATTTGAGTACATTACAAATTAATAGTTCCGTTCTTTGGAGGGTTTTTCCAATTTAAGAAACTGAATTTGAAACCATTAATGCTAGCTAGCTGGATTTGGCCTAAACCCATACTTCTTTATTAAATGAGCAAAATTTTATCTTTATGCATGCCTAACAAATTCAATCATATATATATATATATATATATATATATATTCAACTGTAGGCATTCTTTTCCAATTTTTTAGTTTCTTGAAGTGACAGAGTGATCAATTAACTAAAGTTTTTAGGAACGATATATCATGACCATATATAATGATATTTTTACTTTGGAAGTGTGACAAAGTCCCTCTTTTGGCCTTAATTTCTATTAATTATAATAATTCACCGTTATAAACAGATCGAGTTAATACGAAAGATAGAAACTTCTACCACCAGTACATCACATCGGAAAATAATAATTAATAAAAAAAGATATGTATCATAAAGTAATCAACAAGCCATATTCCCACTCTTTTATAGGTAATATATACATGTAGTTGTGAGAGCAATTAATTTCTTCCGGCACTCCTAATTCACCCCATATATAAGAGCACTAGTAGTGGGTTTAACAAAGTTAAAATTTGGCTAATATTTGATTAGGTAGCATACATAGGGGTTACAATAGACTCAACAAAGTTACAGTAATTTTAACTTTCATCAATTTCACTAGTTAAATTTATTGAGCCTCAGCCACTGCTAAAATAATAATATTTTGGCATAAAAAATTCTCTTTCCCTCCCCCAAGTAAACTAACTTCTTGAATAGGACCATTTGATTAAAGATCTAAAAATGGTTGCATTTTCTCGTAAACGATTCGATATAGATCCAACAAGGTGTAAGCATCAGGGTAGCATTTTGTTCCTTAGTATATGGCGGGACTTGTTGATTTGATCAGGTTTTAGGTTGAGCTCCGGTAGTATCCATCTATAGTTCAGACAGTAGTGGTCATATAGATTTAACTGGGTTGACTCAAATCAACAAATATTTGCTTGCTTGATATTGCATGTATAATTTAGCTTTCTAAGTTGATGAGTGTTGATCAGCAGCCCATCTAATTTTTACAAATTATTATTTACTTGTACTTGTAATGGGAATATAATACAACCAGTATTGAGTGTATTAGAAAATGGAGTATCAATGTTAGAAAAGGAAGAAACATAGATACTACCTTTTATTATGTTATCATCCTGACATCATTTACCCAACCTAGTAATCTTGATCTCACAATTTATTTTTCATTTAATTAGAACATGTCCACATTTTGTAAATTACAAACTGGAGTCATTTTGACATTACATGTTGCTTCAAAACATCAAATTGCTAACCAAACCTCTTTCTTTTTGTCCTTTTACTGATTTGTAGTCCTAGATGGGTGAATCTCTAATATCTACACTACAACTTTAATACAATAATAAACTTTTATACAACTATATGTATATCAGTTGAAAAAATTTGACCGTTATAAAAAAAGACCGTTAGAAAATTTTTTCCGTTGGAATAATATGAACATTAGAAAATTTTTTAATCAAGAATAAATATTCAAATTACAATTATAATTAAAATAAATGAAAATGTCAAAATCAATCTTTTAATATAATAGTAATAGATTTGTTGAGTCTGTTATTTAGTATTGTTGAAAAGTAGCTAGTTAAATTTATAGAAGTGAATATTTTAATTAAATTGTAGTCAAATTTTATTGAGTTCACTACTAGTACTCTAATATCTTTTGGCCTATATATTAGAGTTGGAATATAGGGTTAGTACTCGAATCCATCGTCTAGCTTCATGCTGCCTAGAAAAGTAAGATATATATTAACAAGAATTAATGATATTTCTTATAGAGGGTTAAAGCGTCGCGCATTTTTTTTATAAAAAAGTAAGTAAATATAAAATTTATGTAAAAAATTATTTTTTTAATAAAGAATTTCACTCTATTTCAATGCATAATCCATGACTCATGATATACTTAGCATTACTGGTATATTATATAATAGGGATAAATATACTTTTTACCTCAAATTATAACCAAGCACCTTGGCACCTGGCCATCATGATCACTACAACCAGTTCTAGCCGTCTGATCGATCACCCACCAACTCAAGTCATTACGCTCCTTGTTCTCTTAGCATTGTGGGGGTGCGTGCATGGCTGGCGGGGCCTGATCAGGAGAGATTGAAGGAAAGATTAAGGAAGGAGACGAATTACGCGTAGATGGCACTTGGACGCGAGACTCAAAAAGTCAACTCCTAATATAATTGCCGATTTCCATCTTGACTTCTTTTAAAAAACCGCTCATCATCACCAATTCCATCCCTCCGAACGATCGGATCATGATGAGATGCAACACCAAAAATTATCTCCAAAATGCATGGCTCTAGATCATGATGATCTGTACGTACGTACTAATTCGAAGAATCCTGCAGATTAATGATCTAGAAAACAGTAATTTGTTTGATGGAACTACTTATAACCTGTCATCTCCCAAAGGTGCATGTACTGTAATTAATGAATTAATATTGAGCATTACATGAAATAAAAAGATCGAAGGTGCACACTTGCTAGCAAATTTATCTTAATTAAATTATAAACTTTTATGTGTATATATATATGTTTCATAACCACCACACAAGCCTGTTATATATATATATATATATATATATGAACGGTGCTACGTTCACTACTAGTAGTTGGGAGCTATCGTTAGTTATATGTAGTGTTTTATTTTTTTAATTTATATATATATATAACAGTTTTAGATATTTTAAAAAAAATCACAAAGTCATTAAAACAATATTTTCTTAATCATAAAGTAAAAATAAAATTAAAAAAATAGGAGCGGTAGCTCCCAACTAGCTTCCAGCGGAAGCTGGGAGCAGTGAGAATATCATTTCCCGTAAATATATTATATATATATATATATATATATTATCCACTAGATCAAAGTTCAACAAAAATTTGTTGACTATAAATTTTTGGTAGAAAAACCTCTATAAAATTAACTCGCTGCGTGCCCTTTAATTAAATACATACACATACGCTAGCTTTCCATTGACCAAAGCATTATGTTATATCAAGCATAATATATATATATATATATCAATTAATACTGCAAATTAATAAACGGTAAAATGGATGTATTGCGTATAACCGCATGCCTTATAATACCTAGCTAGCTAGCTAGCTAGCAACAATCAACATACATAAAAGATAGATACATTCAAAAATATCTAGCTAGGCACAAAAAGGTCTTATATTATACATAGCCACACGCACACCGATTAATAGCATGATTTCGTGGAGAGAGAGAGAGAGAGAGAGAGAGAGAGAGAAGGGGGGGAGGTCCGGGCCCGGGGCGGCTGGTGGGAGCTGGGAGAAGAGAAGAAAATCAATTAGAAGATCAAGATCAAACACACTCGATCAATTTTCTTGATCATGGTAGAAGTAGGATCATGATTAGAGTTTTATTAAGAGAGAGACCATGATTTCGTCCTACCGCAATGTGTGATCCTCCATGCTTGTATTTTTAAAGAAGACTATGGAAATAATTAATAATATTCCTACCATACGTACGTATACCTGCTTGTATTCCTTTATATTTACCGTACCTTTTCGCTAGCTAGCTTCAGGGAGGCCAGCCGCAATTAATTCATGATGTTTCAAAAAAAAAAACAGAGAGAGAGAGAGAGAGGCAATTAATTCATGAATGTGTGTCAAAATGATAAAAAAGGATTAGGTATATATATCAGATAGCGTACTCAAAAGTAAACTAATTTTATAATTATGATCAGATTATTATTGGGATGCTGAAGGCCATTAATTCAAGTAGCTAGGCCGGTTTCCACCAACTCCGACTGGCCGAGTCGACATTTCCAACCCGAAAACGACATTATTTAATCCCTAAGTGTACAATAATTCCTATTAAAGGTGTCCGTGATTTGCTCAGTGTTTGAACCTTATAATTTTCGTGTGCAATTGATCATCAGCTTATTTATAAATCATAATAATTTGACAAGCACGTATGCCATTGACTCTAAATTCCAAGCACGTTTTGTCCTAATTTAATTTATACCTCCCTCTATTTTTCATAATATATGATCATAATTAAGTTGACATCGATCGTGACTATATTATGTTATAAATTTGTGCACTAGTCGAATATTAGGTTTATGGAGTATTTTTTAATACCATATATATATATATATATATGAGCATTTATCAACAAATTGAAGTTGCATATTGGTTTATATATATAATACACGTTAGAAATGTACGTGTATATATATATATATATATGTTCTTTCTCCATGATACAATTCCTAACATACATATTGTAGCAACACATCATGACAACCTAAATGGTGATGATTGAATAAATATTTATACCAAGATGATCAGATTCAATGAATTGACCACTGCTACTTCTTGATCAACCAAACAATTTTGTATTAATTATTTTGCACTATCTATTACTGCAATATATATATAGATTCCATTCACTCTTGTTGACTTTTAATTACATTGAGCACGCATGGTTGGTCAACCATTTAAGCAAGCATTATTATTTCTTTTTAATTGGCTATCTATACATAAATATATCTTGAAAATTATATCAACGTACTTATATTTGAGGGCAAAGGCAATATTGAGTTAGATGTCATCATGCATTAATGTGTAAAGTTAAATAATATTTCCACCTACAAATCTTATCGATTGTTTTTTTTACTTAATAAATAATAGTTAAGGAAGTATTTTTTTAATGGATTTTTTTTTTAAATATTTAAGGGGGTTTAAATTTTTTTGAAAAAAATTAAAAATAAAAATAAATTTTGCACTACCGGCAGAAACCCTCAATGAAATTTCTGCACGTAGCACGGCACCTAATAAATAATAGTTAAGGAAATATTTTTAAAAAAAATTTTGATTTTTGAAAAAATATTTAAGCAGTTTAAAAATATTTGATAAAAAAAAAATGGATGTATTGCGAGTAGAAATCTTCGATGAAATTTCTCCGTGCACGTAGCAGGCACTTGTGCAAAAGATATCACCGCCCCAAACAACTAAGAAACTTGCGACGAATGTTAATTACTTCTTAAAGCACGTTTTCCCTACAAGTATGAACAAATTAAGTTGACATATATACGAGGTAGTACTCCAAGAGATCATGAGGGTAAGTAGCCACAATTCGTAGTACGTATTCCTATAATAATCCAACATGGACGATCAAATTCCGTGTATGCATGCTGCTGCAGTGCTGCATATCCCTTGGAATGATCAATGAGAGGACGTTGGAGCTTCACATGCCATAAAAACTTCGTTAATGTGAAGACAGTTCCACCTCGAAGCTTTCCAATTCCCTAGGTAAGCGTGGATCTTATCTTTTTACCATAAAAAGGGACAGTTTTGTTGTGCTAAACGACTTACGTCTTTAAAGAATAGCTATAACGAGCTCTTCTTTTGCTGCATATATGCCTTTTTTTCTCTCTCTCTCGTCTTACCTGAAGGGAATGATCATCAAAGGATGGAGAGCCATCGCCATCAGGTTGAAACATCCAAACACGAGGTGACTGTTACGTACCCAAGACATTGTTATTTGGATGGGAGAATGCATGGGCTAGAGAAAAGATAATTAGCCGGATTATTAATCAAATGCTATATTCGGTATGGCTTCGGCCTTATGGGTATGTTTTAAATATGAAGTATTGGGGGTGCCATTATGGGCCTTTAATTTCACATCCCTCGTGTTTCAAAAAAAATAAAAATAAATTACACATCCCTTGATAATTCCACTCTTATCAAGACTGTCCAATTTTCGAGGGGGGGGGGGGGGGGGGGGGCCAGAGCCTTCATTTCCAATTTCTAAATTTAGTAAATCTTGATCGGGAGGGAGGACTTTTCTCCTGGCGTTTTGTGTACATTTCAGCTGTCAGTCTCTTTGAATGAAGTTTTCTTTTCGGTTTCGGCTTGACCAGAAAGAAGTTCTTGTTTTGTTTTTGTTTTTCATCAAGTTCAGATATAGCTGGATCCACTGGCCTCCTGGCCTCTGATCCATCAATGCTGGTTGCAACTTGGCTTGGCTTGGCTTTTTGAGCATAGACACTTTCATGAGAGAAATCGTGTCAAATCAGTTGTCTCTTTGATTTTTGGTTCTTTTTTAAAAAATAATAAAATAATGCTTCTATGATTGTGTTGCACAAAAATTGAAGGCATTTTTATTTGAAAAACTTTAAGGTCACCGCTGGTGGCCCTCGGTTGGGGCTATCGCTGGCTAAAAATGTTTTTTATTATTATTTTTTTTAATAATTAAGAAAAAATTATTTAATATTATTATAAATTTTTTATATTTTTTAAAAACATTTAGAAGTATTAAAACATAATTTGAAAAAAATAACAAAAACACAAAAACTTTTTTTTGCTTAACGGTAACTCCCAACGAGAGCCACCAGCGGTGACTATAAGATCACCTTTTTTATTTTTCTCCCTTCCCACATGCCCTTTCACTTCCTTTCTCTTTAGGGCTGATTTAGATTAGGTAAAGAACTGATTTAGATCAGGTGAAATTAAGGTGTAATCATTTTAGATAAGAGATAAAAAAAATTTTAATAAAATTTTATTATTATTTTATAATTTTAAAAAATAAATTATTTATTATATTTTATATAAAAATTTACAAAAATTCTAATAATAAAATAAATTAAAAATATTTCTCAACCTAAACTGTCGTTGTTTCATCTATCGGCAAGTTCGTTTCACATCGGGAGCCTGGAGGCCAGAATCTGGTCTTGGTCTTAAAAAGCAAATAATAAAAGAAAAAATTGAAATGAACGAACTTGAGTTGTTGGGGTAGAAAAATTACTACCCCAACAATTGCTATATATATTGGGATCGAATTATTTAGCCACCTACCCTACAAATTAACCAAGCCAGCAGTAGCATTTAAAGGCTAGCAATATCTCTGAAGTTGAACTACACCAGGATGGAAGATCACCATCTTTCTCAGATGGGCCAATATACACAACTGGACCCGTAAAATTACAGAAAGAGGCCGGAGCCCAGGACTGCTAGCTACAAAATCCCATTCTCCGTTGTTTTGGTTTAGACAGTGGAAAACGTACGGAAGATCTTCATGAAATGCGTTAAAGCCTAAAGGAGACCAATCTCTCACTCCCATGACGTACATAAGGTTGAATGATTTTACAAAGGGCGTGCTTTGGTTTAAGATTCAGAATTTGATGGCTTCAAATGATAGAGAAATAGGCATATAAAATGGTATTTAAACATATATTAAGCATTTAATATTACAAAAAATTAAAGCAGCAATAACATTTTGAAATTATCAAACTTTCTAAATTGAGATTTTTTTTTCCTAATTTAAAACCCATAATTTAAACTTCGATAGATCTACTTTCATGGGCTCCATGAGTAATGCTCTATACAGTCGTGAAGTGCATAAGTACCGTACAGTTATTTTAAAAAAGAATAGAGTCTATTATTAAAAAATTAAATTTTTATGTGAATTTTGTATTTATTTATTTTTTTTAAAATGATTATACGGCACTTACACACTAACAAGTGCAACTATTATTTTTCATTTACTAACGTTGTTTCTGGTCCAAAAGCAAGACATGTGAATTCTCCAAAAGGCCCTATCCTTGTTATCTTATGTTTTGTTTTTGTTGAAAAGAAACCTAATTGGCTTATAAATGCAAAAGCACATGCAGACGTAGACCCCTCAGAAATTTAGATGATTTAATTCCTAATGATTTCAAATAGGTCGAGCCCTGGCCCAACTGTATCCCCCACATTAAATAACCCTCCAACCAACCGACCACATTACTCCTGATCATACACGACATCCGCATCTGTCCATTTAAATCGAAACCTCAAAATAATTATTTCTGTTTAGCAATGTTACTTTCTGATGTTATGTCACTCTTTCATTTTTTTTTTTAAATGTTGGAGGACCCATCAAAAGATCTCGTTGTCAATATCAACCCTGACCATAGAAAGTTAAGACAAACGCCTCGCAGGCTCGCACATGGGTTAGAAGAGGAGTTTTAACCTCTGATGGTGGCCCGTGAAGCTTACCAGTTATTTTATTTTTAAATTAGTAGAGTAATGATATGGTTCGTTATACAAATGTCACGTATTTTTCTTTCTAAAAAAAAGAAAAGAAATTATTATTAAAAAAATTATTATTTTTTTAATGCAGATCTCATATTTATTTATTTTTTTAAAAATAAGTGCATGTTTAAACAGTTTGCAAATATCATTTATCTGGTAGTATTAAAAAAACAATAAATTTTATCAAATGTATTTTATATGTTTATCTTTATTTTATTTAATGCTCAAAATTCAAATAATAACTACATAATAACTTGATGGCACATTACCACCTCAAAACAGACTCCTGGTGCTTATAACCGGACCCATATGATGAAGTCGGTCCAATTCCAAATACAGAGCCACTCAAAGGAAAGACTGCCCCAAAGGAGACAGTATTGCGAAGAGTTACCATACAGCTTCCAATAAAAACATTGCAATGCTCACCGCCTCACCCCCACCCCAAACCACCAAGCCACCGCTGCTGCATTGTTGAGCCCAAGAATAGCATCGTGGGCGCAAGATAGAGACACGGCCGAACAAAGACAAAAAGTCTGGAGGAAAGAAAGTTTGTTCCAGGCTGTAAAGATAAAGGAAAGAGCAGCAGAGATAGGTCCCCCACAATATTATAGGGCATGGCACATTGGCAGGCACAGCAGTAGCCACAGGATACGAACAAGAATCAACGAGTCTTATTTTTTGGTCTGTCGGCCTTACAAGAAGGCCTCTCTTTAATATGGTCCTTGCAGTCAAATATTGCAGTTCAAATATCAGAGAGGCGCCGCTGTTGCGGGCACTTTAATCGATCTGTTTTTGGAAGTGCAGCGCACACAGAACAGAGGGAGTTTTGATTTTTCATATGGGAGGGAGCGCTTTGCTCAGCTGGACAGGAGTGCATAAACAGCTATATCCTCATGAGTAAGGTTTTCTTATTAGAAAATTCTATACTGTACTATCATCATACTTACATTCCACTAAGTAAAATGTGAAACATTTACCACCATTGATTAATTATTTAAGATACGACACAATTACCACTATTAATTAATCATTTATTACATGTTTCTTTATAATCAAATGGTGATAAATACGCTACATCATTTATAGTGGAATGTAAGTGGAATGATGATGTGGTGTATAGCATTACTAAAGAAAAAAATAGTGGTAAAAAGGATAAAAGTTCACATTTTTCATCTTAAAAAATTAGCAGAGATAAAAAAGATGCAGAAAAATAACGATTGAGAATAAAATCTGCAGCAGAACACTACAAGGCAATACATACAAATCGATCATAGCTTACCACTACAATCCAAAGCCTTTACAATGCACTCACCTATCAAGTAAGATTGAAGGCACCCGGAGAGGGGAAGTGAATCTCAATCTCTCTCACATAATTTTTTTTTCATCTCGAGTAGAACAAAAAACCAATGAAATAAATAAGGCATAATAATAGATCAAAGAAATCAGAAATTGTATGTTCTTCTCGCGGCCAAGAACAACAGCCACGTTCATTCATATAATATAGTATGCTACTAATGGCGTGCCAACATTTAAGATGGACCAATCATGTGCTCAAAGAGAGAGAAAGCAGACACAGTAAATCACATTATGCAAAAGTATGAATGCCAGGAGTAAACACTAAGATTCATGAGCATACACATCAGAGCATGATAGAGATCCTACTCGGTTCTTAGAAAGAATCTAATTCCATCGTGGAGCTCCTAATCGGTTTTTAGAATTTACTTTCAAAAGACCAATCAAGATAAAATGTAGCAAATATTCATAAGCACAAAGATGGTTCAGCATAGCCTAATTCACAACCTACAAAATTATAGACGAACAATAACTGATTACCACAAAGTCAAGCTTCAAACAGAAATACTAAAAATGGCATTGGTTAAGCCGCAAGTCCACAAAATCTACTACCTTCAGAGGAAGGTTACACACAGAACCCAACAACAGCTGCCAAACATTGAAAGCAGACGATCTCCTTTTGTTTCCACCTTTTCTCCAATGACTTGACAAGAAAGAGGGGAACTCAGCGCCTTTCCACTTAAAAGCAACTGGAGATGAAACTACTTTGCTCATAACATGCAGTCTGTTCTGGCTGGCAACCTCCTGAAGAAATTCAAGGGTACCGAAGGAAGCCTATGCCGGAACCTTGGATGTCTCAATATGTAAAAGCCTGTGAGAAGGGCCACAACTTGGAATGGTGTAACATAAAGTACAATAGCAGCAACCAGACAAAAAATTACAAACAGAGCTGTTGCTCTTGGATCTCGCCAGCTCAGCAGAGATTGCAGCCTCTCCCCTTGAGTAGCCAAGTCACCGACCACTGTCTGAATCCTCCCAGCAATACTCCTCAACCGATCATACCGCATCCTTACAATGTCGGAAGGCCGCGAAGTTGGAAAAGTATCAAATTCTTCATCAAGTTCATCAGGATGCGCAGAATCAGCATGAGAAAGGCGAGTGTCCATGTGTGGAGGATGTCT
The DNA here is from genome assembly GCA_011037825.1 of Carya cathayensis. NCBI lineage: Eukaryota > Viridiplantae > Streptophyta > Magnoliopsida > Fagales > Juglandaceae > Carya > Carya cathayensis. Next base: position 549,384 of record QGSO01000255.1, on the reverse strand, counting down.
TGGCCTCCATCTATAATGCCAAACCCCAATCAAGAAAAGGTAGAGGAAAATTGTAGGTAAGATAAGCTCAGGGTACATAACCAGTATGATAAACAAGATGTGAATCAATACAGTTGTGATGGGGTTTTTCCAGTGGCAAATCTGATCAAACCATTTTCCTACAGCAATTAACCCATGCAAAACTCCCATGATCCTGAAAAAGTTTGCTTTGCTCCTTCTCATACTCCACATGTGGGAGCCCACATCCAACATATACTCCACCACCTCTTTCCTCAGCGGTGGTTCAGCCCGGCTCAACCTCATCGATACAATTTGAGTTGCCTGGTGCCTCAAGCTATCAAGTTGACTAACAGTTAATGGATGAATATAGTGCATTTTAGGCAAAAGTGGATGTGAGTACATGTGCATCATATTAAGTAAAGAGGAGCAATTGAACCTCACAGCCAAATGAATCTCACCCATCTTCTTCACGCCATTGGGGTGTAAAACCAAAAGTGGATATGAGTGTGTATAAACCCGATCGGTTTCAAGTGTGGAGAGACGAATCCTTACCTTCCCAATCCTGGAATCCCTGCTCCCTAAAGCCTTATCTCCTCCATGCAAATGACAGTTATCAAACACCCCAATTGTTATGACCGTACAAGGATCAAATACCTCCCAAGTATATTGCTCATTCCACTTGGGTGTAGAGCTGTCAATAATCGTCCTAGTTCTAACCCACTTTTGACCATATTTTGCAACACAGTAGGCGTCGGTTGTTCCACGCCCATCTTTAGTCTTCATTGGCATCAGACCCTGAGCATTTAGAATCCCAAGTTCAAGTACCCCAATGCTGGGCTTCCACAACTGCTTTGCTGTTGGTCGAAGGTCACTGCTGTAGTGGGTAGATTCATCCAGTACATGATAACCACCTTCCAAGCAGATCCGCATATGAATCCTGCTGGAAAATTTGGTTTCCTTCTTCTTCTGTTCCCCATCAACAATGACATGCTTTTCCAGATTATACCACCTAGTGTTCACTGGTTTATGATCCAACCTCCTATCAACATACGGCAAGGGAATTGCACACTTCCCCAAAACTTCTTCCTTGTTGGGTGCAACTCTATCTTCTACACTCAACACCAAGGGCTCCTCAAATGGTTCAGATGCTACAAACATTAAATCCTCATTCCACAAAGGATTAATAGTCCTGCTTTGAGAAATTCTGGTTCTCAAAGCCTGACTTCCTAGGACAGCCTTCACAAACACTTCTGGGAACCTACCCTTATCACTCGGTTGCAAGTCCTGGGCTTCAATGACATTGACCCTCAAATACCAAAGCTTAGGAGAGAGATATACCTTCGATCGCATACTAGCAAGACCATCAGTTCCACTAACTCCCGCTGCATCTGAATTCCATGCTTCAGGAAACGCTTCATCAGCTTGTGTACCCATCCAAACAGCCAACATCAGCTCTCCCTTAACCTTGTCCCCCTTCCTATCCTCCAATCTATACCACTGAGGTGCCAGTGGACTATCTGGGGGAACCCGTCTCGGAACCTCATTCAGATCAAACAAAACCCGACCCATAAAATCATCCTTCACAAAATCCTTATCTTTCACTGTAACCTCAAGCACCGAAGACTGCAGCCGGTCTTTGGAGAAAGCAAACACCTGGTTCCACTCGGGATTTGACTTCTTATCAAAATGCCGGGTTGCTCCCTTGTAGTTTCCAAGCTTTACCTCCACGTAGGGGTCGCAACTACCGCTGACATCTTTGGGAGGCAAATCCTTGGCCTTAACAACGCGCACATAGAGATACTGCATCTGTTCAACGAGGTCATAGGTGCTTGTGTGCTTGTCTCCGGTGACCTTTCCCCCTCCAAGATGGGGATTGGTCTCCTTCAACAAAAAGTCTTCTGGTGGAGGCCTCATCTGCAACTTCTGTTCTCAAAGCAGACACACCAAAACCGAAAGAGTGAAGGTAGAGCAGCTCGATGCTATAGAAGAAGTATCTGAGTCTTTCTTAATTGAAGGTTGCCAGAAACCTAAAACAGGGGAAGAAACAGCGCCAAAGCCGTTACTCAATACCATAAAAAGTTACCTAAACATTCAGAAAACCATACATACATACATACATTACGATTTGACGGGGGAAAAAAGCTGAGATATTCGGATAAGAGAGAAAAAAATAAAAAACAGAGACCATTTAAAACTATATTTTAAGAATCGGAAAGGACGATGGATAAATATGAACACCAATAGTAAGCGCTGAGAACCTCAGATCTTTCGGCAGAATAAATTTTGCAGTTTCACGGGTAGAAAACGACCAAGGAACGTCAGATCTAATTGCTCGAAACCTATTAAAACCAAAACCAGAAGCAAACAGTGTTTCAAGCCATGAATAGTACGATCATGTCGGCAATTTTTTAGATCAGAGTGCGGAGGAAACAAACATTCAAATGTTGTGCAGGGTTGCCGGAAAAAAGGGCAACGCATATGTGAGAAAAAATAAATAAATAACAGCATTCTTCTTTCATTAAATGCCGACCCTTAGGAAAAGGAAAACCTGATACACAACGGGGTCAAACTTATCCATCTGCCTCAGTTGCTTAAATCATTTTCTTCCCCAGGCAAAAGCGACAATAGAAAAACTATAATGCTCATAAATGCGGTTTACATTTCCCAAACTTTCTCGGCAACCAAACAGGGACCGAAAAAAAAGCTTAACAAAAAGGAAAGGGTTAGAAACGAGACCTCAAACAAAGCAAAGAGATTTCGAGTTGTTACCTTGAAGATAGACAATGTTTACCGAAACCCTAGACCGATAACCTCCTTGAAGCTGCAACGGAGTTCATGTGAAGCAAACGGAAATGGAGATTGCTTTTTATGGGTAACGAGGCCGAAGTGAGATAAACAACGAAGAGCAGAGAGGGAGAGACGAATGTAGTTAAAGTGAGAGAGAGAGCGCTTTTGCTTTTGCTTTTGTGTGTGTTGGGAGTGGGGGGGTGGGATCTGATGAATATGTGAGAGATATACAGAGAGAACGATATCCAGAGAGAACCGAGAAGGTACCCTTCTCTCTCTTTTTTTTTATTGTATTACGTCTATCAGAGATAGACTGTTGCTGTACAGTAGGAAGTGGGACCCCGGTCAAGCGTGCGTAAGACTACGGTCGGACCTACCACGTGCGAAAAACGTTAGTGGTTTATGTGACACCTGAGGCGGTGTGGTGGTTTTAACAGCGTCATTGGATTCCCCAGTTCGTCCACTGTACTTCAAGGACAATTAGGTCATTTTACCATTATTTGGAATCTGGATGCCAATCCTACCCTTCCGCTTTTTGGGGCATGTTGCTTTTTAAATTGGTGGAATTGGGCATATGCAAAGGTGACAAGGAATTGGGTTGGGCATTTATAATGTGCCAAATTGGGAACTTCACTGGCCGAGGATATGATTTATAATAATAATAATAAATTATTTGAAACCTCCAGAACATGACATACATGTCACTTTGAAATTGCCTAGTCAAGCTACACACCATCAAAAGTATTCTTCCTTATACTCCTTAGCAAGTTTCAACCGAAAGCGTATATCCCCGTTTTATAATATGATATTAAATAATTTAATCTTATTTATTATATTTTATTTATAAATCTATTATTTAATATCACATCAATAAATATTAAAAAAATAATAATAAATAGATTTTTTAAACCTTAAAAGAGAGATGCAAGAGATAAAAAAAATCTCGAAAAAATAAATTCATAAATTAATAAAGAATATGATATATTAAATTGTAAAGTTACTTTTATTATAAAATAAATCTAAAATAAATTTACATTAACTTATAAGTTTATTTTTATATAATCTTTTTATATCTACAATACTTTTCATCTTTAAATCATTTACAATCTAACGTATCAGGATATTTATAAATAATATATCTAACATTCAATTCTTTACTATTTTTATAATTTTGTTGTTTATAAAAAAATGATAATTAGAATTATATAAATGCTATACATTATTTTTTTAAAATTAATAAATATAATATCTATTTTTTAAAATTAACTTTTTAATAATTAACCTCATTTAAAAAAAAAAATTGTGCCTAACGTTTGTAGAATCATTAGTTGTTTAGCATTACTAATACAAAAATATCCAAAGCTTTAAATTATTTCAAAACAAATCTAATATCGGTCCAATCACATGGCTTGAACACTCTCAGCCCAATTTATTTTAGGCCCACTATAAACTTACACCATATACGCGAAAAGAAAGGGGAAAAGTTGCAAGATTTGTGCTGGTACCACACCGTACCGGTAAGTAATGTCTTCCTCATTTATTTTAGAGGAATGCTAAGTACAGTTTCAATTTCTATAATGTAGATATAAAAAATTTAAAATTTTTTAAAATTATTAAAATATCTATTTTAAAATGATGTTTTTTTTTCATTTAATAAAATACATGTAATTTCCAAGTGAGGAGTGCAAATAAAATTTCTCTTTATTTTATTATTATTTTCTTATTTTATGATGTGTTATTAAATAATTTAAAATAATTTCTTATATTTTATTTATAAATTTATCATTTAATTTCACACAAAGAGATATTATGAAGACGATGATAAATATATTTTTCCTAGTACTAAATATATGATTGAGAGAATTATCCTTAATTAATAAAAATACTTTCACTTGGCTTTATTGAATAATGAAAAATTATACTCATCATCCTTACACTATATATCATATATGATATTTTTTTTATTAAATGTGTGGTTTATGGATGATAAGTAGAATTTTATTTTTAGTTTAACAATAATAAAATAGAATAAAAATGAAAAAAATAAATTTATTGTGTAATGTAAATATGAAATTCTTGTCTGTCTTAAAATAAATCTTTAATTAATTTTTTTGTATTTGTAATTATATTAACGGATCTAATTCATTTTGACTATTTTTATCAATTATGTAATTGAAAATAAACAAACTTGGACCGGTTTGGATGATAAGTTGAAAGTTGAATAAAATATTATTTGAATATTATTTTTTAATATTAATATTATTTCATAATTTGAAAAAGTGAAATTATTTAATATATTTTATATTGTAAGTTAGTAAAATTGTAATAATTAAATGATATGAGTTAAGTTGAGTTAGGTTTGGTAACCAAACACAGCCTTAAGACAAAGGAAAGAGAGTTGCAATATATTTATTAACCTAAATTGGTTTAATTTTATCTTAAGTTCTAATGTATTTTAGATAAATGGAGATGATAGATAAAAATAAATTTATAAATTAATATAACTAATAACTTGATAGAAAATTACTAAATACATTTAAAAAAAATTTACAAAAAACTTATTTTTTTAAAAGTTAATTATTAATATGTTGAAAATAATGAGATATTAAATTCAAAAAAAAATTAAGAAAATGAGTCTTATAAATAAAATTAAAATTAAAAATATAATAATTTTATGTATATTCAATTTTGCATATTTTATTAATGTAATTGACTGGATTACTTTTTTAAATATAAAAAAATAATATACAAAAATAATCCTATGTAATAGAACTCAAATATAATGTATGTAACACCACTCGTTCCTAAGTTTTTTCTTTCAAAACAAGTACTACTCATTCGTTTATCATCTTCAGTGACTTCCATTTCTGATTTCACTCCCATCATCAAATAGCACAAGGCCACGCAGTCACTCCCCCTGGACTTCCGCACATCCAATTTCCCCCCTCTCTCTCTCTCTCTCAATTTTCATCTCTCGAAGATCTGCAACACTGCAACTCCAGGCTCTCTCTCCTCCCAAGCCATGAGCGACCCCATTGAGACATCGATATCTTCATCGTCTTCGGCAGGCGACCCGAATTCGAATCCGAACCCGATCTCTCTACTCCACCCTCGGCGGGAGCCTTTCGAGCATGGCCTGCTCCCAATCCCGAAGCTCGTTTTCACCGACCCGACCCAAACCCTAATCCCCCTCAAGCAAACCCTCATATCCTCCTCCACGAGCACTCGCCGAGTCAACTCCGCCGCCCTCTCCCAATCCCTCCAGATCTCCCCTGACCACGCCTGCCTCGTCCTCGACACCCTCGCATCCGTCCTCCACTCCGACTCCGATCCGCTCGTCAGCTCCAAGCCCGAAGAGATTAACTCCTCCTCCGCCGATGTCCACGATCTGCTTCTCTTCCTCTACATCCAGTCCTACAAGAAGTTGCTCCCGAGGACGCACAAGGACTCGGCCGCAGTCGCCGATGTCTGGCCCTCCACCTCCGCCTTCGATGGCTACTTGTCCGCTCTCTCGCCTCTTCAGGTGATTTTGGTTATCTCCATCAATCTTTTACAATGTGGGTCAAATTCGAAATGCATAATTCGCCCTTGACTACGTTCTCTTGGAACTTAGTTTTTGAACGCGCATTGGAAGCTAATTATTTGCGAGGAGTTTGCAATTTGAAATCGGCTCGTTGGCTTTAGTGTTAATTTATCAGGAACGAACTCTGTGTCGGAACATTTTCATTGCTCTTCTTTCAATTGATTTCCATTTCATTTTCCGACCTTTTCATTGAACTTGTTTGCCCTATGTTTCTGAAATGTTGCTATAAGTTTTCTTTACTTTTGTCAATTGGATTCAAAATGAATTTGCATGAATTGTCCTAGTTTCACCTTTATCAGTGAAAATGAAGTTTTGGTTTTTTTCATAGGCTGAAACATGATTTGAAGGTCCTGGCTACGCCATGCTTTCAATACAAAATCTGGAAAGCTGCAGAGATGACATAAAGAGGGCGCCTTGCTGTGTTGCACTGAAAAGCAAGGACCTAAGAGAAGAGCGTCTTCTCTGAGGTTTCTTCAGGCCCATCAAACAAAACAGTTATTTATCTATAGAAATCCAAGTACTTCAAAAACACGTTTTCTTAACAGAGTATAAAAAATCGTAAGAATTTATATTTCTCACCTAACTTAATACAAAATTGCAGTATTTTGCAACCATGTCTGTTGAACCTAAGGGCTTTTTTGGGAAGTGAGATGATCTCATCTCAATCTCAAACCTTCTTATAAATTTCTTCTCAAACATCACCTGAACAAAAACACTTTTCAATTTCAAATATTCAACCTTTCATTCAATCATTACCTAATCATTATAACTTTCCCAAACCTCCACACAAAACATAAAAAGCAATACAACTTTTTCAATTTTTAAAATAAAATAGTATTACAAAATTATATTCTAACAATATTTTAAATTTATAATATTTGTATTCAATTTTTTCTCTCTCATTTCCCGAAAGCCGATAAAACATCTTGACTCAAACCATTTCACTACTACTCACAAAATTTTCATCTCATCTCATTACCCAAACATGCCCTAAGTTCGTGTGATGTACAGTTTACCTATCAAAAAAGAAAAAAAAAGTCCGTGTGATGTACGGTTCCTGATTAACTATTGTCAACCATTGTGTGTGGACTTACCAAGTTTTTTAACTGTTGAACCGTATCTGTTAAACCTAAGTTTTGTTCAATTAAAAGCTCATGAATTCTGTAGCACATAACTCTGACTTGGTTTGTTTTGACATATATTGTGCTAAATACCTGGTCTAAATCTCTTAGTATGCTAGATTTCACTCATTTTTTCCTGTCATAGTTCTGATTCCATATTTAGTTGTGGAAACTTTAATCGTCAATGGGACCTTTGATTTCAGTTATTTGACTAATTATAGCCAAATTTATTTAAAGCTTGGTGTTCCATCATATGGCAGCTTGTACGGAGCAACAGTCGCCGGTTTGTTCCATCACAGGGTGATGAAGAGGCTCATCAGTTATCATATCTTCAAAAGCACTTGGCTAACATTCTCTCTCTCTTAGCTGAACCTGTGGAGGGGGAAGGCGAAGAATCTCTGGTTTGTAAAACTGTTTTTGCAAACTTAGTTTGGTAGAGCTTTTCCATCTTCTTTGCTTTTTTATTCTCCTTGTATTCAGTACATGGTAAATTATTTTCATTAGACATAGAATTTAGTGCTAGTTTTTTTATTTTACATTTTGCCGTTGTCTCTTTCTTGATAATAGTTGCAGCTTGGACACAGTTCTGTACTTTATTACATATTCTGTTGTGGAATTGGAGTTGAAATTCTGAAGCGGTTTATCGGACCACTTTGAAGCCAAAAATCAAATATTCTACACATAATTGGGCCTCTTGAGAAATAATTTGGTATCTTCTTAGAATCTCTGTGAAAAAACATTGGAAGCTATAAGGAGTACAGTTTCTACAGTTTCTCATTTCATTATATCCATCAAGTTTTCCTGTCAATGAATAAACATGAATATAATGAATTTGCTCAATGGTTTGTTTACTTTTCTCTTAACTAATATCAGGTGGAAGCACCTGGGCCACTTCTTTGCTGTACTTTGCCCTGACAGTAATTTTGCCAATTCCCTGCTACATATTGTTTATTTGTTGGGCTTCACCAATGTTTATGTGGATGGAACCATTACCTTTCTGTTATTGAAAAAAATGCATTACAGGGTTATCATTTAATTTGACTACCAAATCCAAATTATTTAAATATTGAACTTCGCTTTCACTTGCTAATTATCATTGATGTTTGTCTTTCATTCTATTGTTTTGTCTGTGTTTGTTACCATTCCTCTGTCCTCCGTCTAATTTGCTAATTTACTCGATTGTTTTAGGTTTTGACCATGGATAGATTTGAGCACCTTGGGTTTCTGATTCAATTTGGTGATAAGGGACCTGAAGGAACTCAGCTGAGTCAACATGCTCCATTTTTTGCAAATTCAGATCCCGACATGCCTGCTGTACCTGTTCCTGCCGCACAAGTTCACGATTGGCTTGTACATAATATAGCTTCTGCTTTGGAACATATTTCGGAAAGGGCTTCTCTTAAAGAAAATGGCCCAGCTAGTGCCTCTGATCAGGATGTTTCTATGGCGGATGCCTGCACAACTTCAATCAAGGCCTCACCAAGTGCTAGGGGTCCTAGTTTTATTGAAGGGATCTCCAAATCATCACTTGTAAAGCAAGCATCTGATCTTAAAGGCTCTTCTGTAAAGGTTTGTATACAGCAGATATCTGTGTTTGCTCACATACCGTTTAGACAATAAATAGTATGCATCCTTGCCTACTAACAGATCCTACATCGCCATCTATAAGAACATAATTTAATATCTGCGCATACGATTGTGATAATTCACTTGTGTCCCCATTCCTCAAGAACTATTTTATTATTATTATTATTATTTTTTTTTTTTTTGTATTGACCTGCATCTAACATAGTAGTATACCATTGCAGGTCCTAAATTGTCACGATTCTGTCATTTACATCTTAGCACCTTTGAGATATGCCACTGTTTATGGTTGCTCTGATACTACTATAGTTATTGGAGCAGTTGGGAAGGTAGTAACCAAGATTTTAGTACTTTCTGTTTTATTACTTGATGTTTAGGGATGATCCAATTGATTGATTTTTTAAAAATTTCTGGTCCAATCTGAATGTTTGAAGTCTAGTGCTTGCTAGCATATTTTGGGTTCATGTCTTCTATTTAGTTTTCTATTTGCATGAGTTCATTCACTTTGGCACTTTTTAATCAAGTGATTACCTCTGAAAAATGTCCATGATATCATTAGATCTACACTTTGGCACTTTTGTAGTTGCAAAATACACTGAATAGTAGTTGTGTGTCACTATGTCAGTTCTTGTAATTATCTGGAATTGGATACACTGAATAGTTTGATGGTTGTAAATACCATGTATCTGGCTTTTTATCCCATTCAGGTGTCTGAACTTCCAGCTAAGAAAAATGTGATAAGGTGGGCTGTTCTTTAGCTTTCGCTACTAAGGTGGTCATATTATGAAGAGAATTTTAACAAACATTGGCACTGAAATCATCGAAATATTTTCAACATTAAAGTGACTCAACGAAGTCAGATGAATGTTTTTTTATCGGTTATGAAGTCAGATGCTATTTACATATCTAACAAGTGAATTATCCATTATGCGATCATTTATCCTTAGTTGTTTGAGATTGGAAAGCTTTGTTTGCTGTTTTGTCAACTGTTATCCATTATTTATCAATTGTTTTATTATGTTGTCAAACAGATTAAAATTTTTATTTCACTGCAGTTAGTATACTTGGTTGAAGTAGTATTGCTTCCTCTGAGAAATGATTTATGTTTTCATTTTGTATGTGTAACATTTTTACTGTTATAAACATTTCAAAAACAATTACCAAGTGGATCTGTCTCTCTTTTTTTGTTTTTTGTTTTTTTTAATTTTTTTTAATAATAAGTAAACGATTATATATTGATATGAATAGGCATAGCCCAAGTACACAAGATGGTATACAAAAGGTAACACTTATTTAGGAAGAGGAAATAGAAACTAGAAAATCATGAAAATTGAGGCCATGAAAATCCACAGTTGTGGCCCATAGAAAAAGAGTGCTGACAAAAAATAATCTAAGTTCTGCTTCATGTCTTCAAACATCCGGTCATTTCGCTCATTCCATAGGCACCACAGAACACATATCGGAACCATTTCCACACCGTTAAGATTTGTGGGAGACCTCGTAGATTGGTCCAACTGGCCATGAGCTCAATCACTGTGGAAGGCATCACCCAAGCAAGATCTAACCTGTTGAACACTTCATTCCATAATGTTCTAGAGACCTCACAATGCAACAACAAGTGATCCACAGCTTCGCCATTTTTCCTACATTTGCAACACCACTCTACTATGATCACCCTTCATTTCTGTAAGTTGTCCAAAGTCAAGATTTTACCCAATGTTGCTACCTATACAAAAAATGCTGCTTTAGGAGGCGTCTTATTTCGCCAAATCCTTCTCCATGGGAACTCAGTGTTCTGTGGTTGTGTGAGGGTCTTATAAAAAGAGTGACTGAGAATATACCTCTACCAGTGCGTATCCACCATATCGTGTTAGCACCTTGTGTTCTCGGTATCATGGTGTATAGAAGACCAAAAAACTCCTCAATATTGCCAACTTTCCAATCTTGGGCCGCCCTGGTGAAATTTACATTCCATTGGACTAGGTTCCTAGAGAACTCCATACAATCAGCCACTGATGCATCTTTCTCACATGCAATTCTGAAAATTGAAGGGAAAGAATCCTTTAGAGCATGATCTCCACACCATCGGTTAGTCCATAATCTTATTCTAGACCCATTACCCAACACCAGCCGAGTGTGCCTAACAAAAATCCCCCACCCTTTTCTAATGTGTTTCCAAATTCCAACTCCATCCATAAGGCCTCCGGTTCCATGATGTATCTCCACATCCACTTCCCAAGTAAGGCTCGATTGAAAATCTTCAACTTTCTGATACCCAACCCACCAGAGGAGACTTGAGAGCAAACCTTATCTCACTTGACTGGGTACAACTTGAATTCATCTCCTAACCCACTCCACAAAAAATACGATAAAGTTTCTCGATGCGTTTTGCCACAATTGCTAGGATTGTGAATACAGATAAAAAGTAAGTTGGCAGATTAGAAATAGTACTTTTGATTAGAGTGATCTTGCCACCTTTTGAAATATACAATCTTTTCCAACCTGCCAGTCTGTGTTTAATCTTCTCAATAACTGTATCCCAAATCGATATAGACCTTGTAGCTGCCCCCACCAAGGTAATTTATGGGGAGAAAGGAGACCTTACATCCAAGGGTATTAGCCAATTGCCGGATATTGCGAACATTACCCACTAGTAAAAACTCTGATTTATGATAATTCGCTTTCAAACTTAATACTGCTTCAAAACAGATTAATAATGCCTGCAATGCTTGAATTTGGTTTTGTTTTGCCTTACAAAAGATCAGTGTATACTTATTAAAAAAAACAAAACAAAAGATCAATGTATCATCTGCAAATAATAGGTGAGATATAATGATGGAGCCCCTAGTAGGATTACCAACTGAGAAGCCATCAATAAATCCACTGTTCACCAAGGCTAAAATCATTTTGCTAAGCGCCTCCATAACAATGACAAATAGAAGTGGGGATAAAGGATCTCCTTGTCTTAGACCTCGGGAGCTGTTTGGTTAAGTGATTACTGAGCCTCCATTTTGCCACCATGTTAATGCAGCTTGCGTATCATGCATGCTTATGTCAAATGAGCACTTGGAAATCAAAAGACGGGTTGCTAACTAGATTAATTGCAATTCTTATCATTATGAATGGTGAACATATGAATGGAAACTGACTTGAATGCATCTTAAATGATGTGAGAACTTTTACAGGCTGTAAGGATTGAGCATTGTGAACGAGTTCATGTGATTACAGCAGCAAAACGAATCTGCATTGCAAACTGCAGAGAATGTGTGTTCTTTTTGGGGGTAAACCAGCAACCGCTTATTGTTGGCGATAACCATAAGCTCCAGGTGGGTGTCTCAAACTATTTACTTCAATCCCCCTATGCAGTTACCAGTCAACACTGCTTGGCTATAATGTAGTGTTGACATTATAAAATAAAATTGGCAAAGGTTCCCCGAGTGTGGTTGTCCATTTAGTCTATCATGATTCTTGGATTTGAATTATTGAATTTATAATTAACTCACTGCAATTTTGTGTTTCTGATAATAGACAATCTTGGTGTCGTCTTCTGTTCTCAAAGGATTGTGGTTATACTTTTGAATGTATAGAGCTCTTTGAGATCTTTAGTTGATAAGATTTACTGTTTGATGTTTTTATTTATCTTGTTGGATATGTGCTCAACAAGGAACCTTAGTATTCGCTGGATATTTTTTCTTCATTAAGTTGTCATTTTTATGACGAATTGGACAACTAGGTTGTCTGGAAACCTTCAGTGTCAATTTTGTTTTGAATGAAATAGTGACTGTTCAAAAAATGAACAAGGCTTGGCACAAGTTTCCTTCATTCTCAACCCCTAGGGGTGACTCAAGTGATAAAGGCGGGCTTGGGGGTCTGCTCCCCTAAGGTCTAAGGTTCAAATCCCCTCGAGTGCAAACAATCTCTAGGGGCCATTGGATTGGGGGATTTTCCCTTTGAATTACCTTAGGTATTAGTCAGGATTCTGTTCCTGGACACTCGGTACCAATTAAAAAAGAAAACATTTCCTTCGTTCTATGAAGCATATTGTTAAGCAGTATTATAATGTGTTTTTGTATATAAGCTATATTAATATTTAACAATATCGTATATATAATTTTCATTACCCTAATGTTTTAGGTGGCACCATACAATACATTTTACTCTCACTTGGAAGAGCACATGAATGAGGTTGGCGTCGAGGCTACAATTAATAGATGGGACGAGCCCCTGGCACTAGGAATGGTTGATCCACATGATTCATTATCTCATCCCGCAGGTGTCTCTGATGTGCAGGCTGAATCAGCTACACGCCTGGACCCTGACCAGTTCACGAACTTTTTGGTATGTTTTATACTTTGCTTGTGCTAACTTGTGTGGGAAGTTCTTCAGTGCTTCATTTGTTGGTGTGTTGTGAGCAATTAAATAGTCTATGAAACCCAGTACATAGATTTCTGGACGGTATCTCTGTTTTAGTTTATTTTTATATTCCTTTCTTGTGGGGTGTGTGCATGCGAGCTCATATTGACTTGGGCTTCTTTCTTTTTTTTCCTTGGGGGCTGGGGTTTTTTTAGAGTTTTTTTCCTCTTCTTGAACTTATTTATGGTGTATATGCCTCTTTTATTCATTGACACACTAGATTCCAGACTGGTTTGGATGTGAATCCTCTGGGTCCACGAAAGACAACCCATTCCCACTACCAGATGTTTACTTGATGGCTCAGCAGAAAAATGTATGTCCACTGAACCTTAATTGAGATGTGACATTTTTATTATATTACCGGGGTTTGTTATGTATTGAAGGGTTTTGTAATTCTAATTGATGTTTTTCCAGCAAAAAAACTTGGGGGAGATCAAACAATTATTGAGGGAAGCACCCCTTGAAGAAAACCGGAAACGAGAGTTATCATCTGCACTTCATGTATATTTCAAAGACTGGTTATATGGTAATGACTCTCTTTTAGCTGTCTGTTTTATTGATACATGGTCTAAAAGCTGCTTGAATTTTTTTTTTTGATAAGTAAAAGATAAATATTATTGATCAGAATATAATAGGCATGGCCCGTGTACACAGGAAGTATACATAAGGTACCTAAATACATTATATGAGTGAGGAATTAAAGATAAGAAATCATGGACATTGTCCCCATTTAGTTGAAAATTATATGCATTTGGAGTCTGGACCAGCCCATAAAACCATATTCATATAAATAACTCATTTTTATATAAGATAAGATTTTATTAAGATTTTTTTTATTGGCAAACATAAATTTTATTGGTGAGAAAGAAGCATTTAGGCCATGGAAAAAAATTATTAATAACTGGATAAAATGAAAGCCGAGTACACAGAAAGTATTCAAGAGATCCACCAAACTAGCTAAGAGAAAAGGTGCTTGCAAGAGATCCACCCCAGTACAGAATTGAATTCTATTAGTCATCTTTTATTTCATTGGTAATGTAACTCTGTTAAATTTTTGGTGAGGTAGCTTTCACACTCTAGTGCTGGTTGTCTGATGTGCCTTTAGTTCTGAAAGGATTTTATTAATAAGATGGTGCTAAAATATTCTTGTGGTTTTCTTTCTTCTTATTGTCCACATTATTCATTAGGATTAGTTGGCTATTGTCTGAATTTTATCGACTGTGATGTTATGTTGTTTATCCTTGAAAGAATTCGGTCAATGTCTCTGGAGTTCCAAGACACCCCATCTTCTACCGTTAGGCAAGGAGTCATAATTGGAAATAGTATTCCAGTCCTTGCTAATTGACTATAAGACTCATTCACAAACCAAAGTTTAATAAAAAAGAGAAAAGTGGTTCTCATGAATAAATTTCCCAACTTCTCTTTGCTTCAGGGGATCATTGGGATTAAAAAAAAAAAAAAAAACAGAATGCTTTGCCTTGTCTAGACAAGCATGGAGTTGTGTAGTTACTTGTATGCAAGGCAATTATTGAATTACTTTTTAACACATTACTTGCAACATTGTGGGAAATCTTGGTCTGATGAAATCTTTCATACTCAAAACTTTTGAATTCCTGTTTTATGGTGTTTCTATAAAAGAAATCCGACTCTCCGTTCCTTGTTACTTTCCTTGCTGGGTGGGTCTATAGCTTTAATCAATGCAAATAAGAAGATAGCTTGCATACTAGAATCGTCATGTTCTGGAGATATAAAATGTGCGACTTGAGGGTTTGCCAAGAGATGTTACATGCTAGTCATCTTTTGGCTTTGCCATTGCTTGGAAACAGACGCAGCTGAGGTGGGTCAGTTGCACCAGGCTTGCTTGTTGGTTTGGTGGTGGCCTAATCTTTTGATGGGGATAAATTTTCTGGTTCTACAGTATATTTTTTCTTCCATAGATGTATATTTTTTCTTCCATAGATTCCACACATTCTAGAGTTGTCATTGTCTGAAAGCCAACACAAAAAATGGTGCTGGATGAAATCCTTTTATTTTTGCAGTGTTTCTTTCCGTATGTTATATGTTTCAGATGGTGAGGGTTGGGATCGGTCTCTTTGCAAATAATAATAAAACAACAATATTATAACCACATACTATTTAATGAGGTTTAACTATGTTGCATTTTTACCCACAGCTTCAGGAAACATCCGTCAACTTTACTGCCTACAAGGTGACTGACATATTGTTATGATGCCATGTCACAATTAAGGATGTTACCGAAGTGAGCTCTCTAGTTTTAATTTTCAACCCTCACCAAGTTCCTGTTCCCACTCCTGGTGATACTGCAGGCAGCTGAGAATCAACTTTCTTGTTCTTCAGAATGGTAATAGCTATTATATATGCACTGAAACTGGTGCACAAAGTGGAATTGAAGATACATTTTCTAATCTCATTGTAATATTTAATTTTTGAAAAAAGAAAATCTGGCTGTAATATTCTGTTAACTAGGTTCACGGTTTTGTGAATTTTCTCTTGGTCTAGCATGCTGAATTTCTTTAGCTTTCTAGTTTTGCTCCCGACCAAATTTGCCATGAATTTCAATTGGAATTTGCAGCTGAATTTCAATTGGAATTGCAGCTGTAATTCGTCCGAGAATAGGATGGAAAGGGGTGGGGTGTGATGAGAGTTGGCATATCAACAAGTTACGGATTGGTTCAAAGTAATTCAGGACCCGTTGTAAATCTTAAATACACGATCTCCTTCGACAAAATCCTAAAATAAGGTAAACTTCAAAGGATTATACTTGTAAAATATCATATTTTTCTGCCTTGAAATAGAAACTGGAGAAGGGTTCTGTTGCACTGAATGTATGTATCAACATTCTTGTTGCGCCAACTGTAATAAAAAAATAAATAAATTACAAATGATTATACTTTCATATTAAATTCGTACTTCAAAATAAAATTATAAAGTAGTTGTAATAAAGGTAGTATGATCCTGTTTTTGTTAGGTTTCATATCATAAAATAAAAAATAAAAAAAAATCTAATTGTAAGTGATTATGCCCATCAATACGTGATTGGTTAGAAAATTAGACTCTAATGAAAATAGTATCAATTTGAATATTAAATTAGACGGCAGTAATATTGATATGCAGATTAGTATGTGTGGTACGCTAATAAAAAGAAGCTAAACTTCAAATGATTATAAATACATTTAAAATGTTACAATTTCTGCATCGTAATAGAAACTAAGATGGGCTCTGCTAAAGGGCATGTCGTGGCCGATAACCTTAATTATCATAAAGGGATCAGCAGGATCGTTATGCTACGGATTTATGAGTCTGTGAGTCGTGGCTACCTGTATATATGCATAGATTCACGTGATTTCATTACCCCATTTCAACAAACATGGTTAATAGCAGCATATAATGAGAAGGGGCTTGCACTTTTTTCATCGAAAGCATACTAACCACGCATTAAAAATGGTTTTCTACTATTGTAATTTAGGCGACTATTACACGTCTTAACAGACCCTCTCACATGAACAATCTCCTTCATTTTAAAACCATTTGAGAGGTACTGCAAAGTTTTAGCTTTTCTGAAGCCTAGCTCGCTGGTACAATTTGGAACAGCTTCTCTGCTTGCTCCGGGAAGAAGGTAATGAATAGATATGCACCTGCACAATTTTATTTTATTTTTTTAAATATGAATTTTTTTTAAGAGATGAAGCATATCAGCATGGTAGCCTCATGGGGCTTTTGAAGAAGAACTTACAGACAAGTACTGTTCCAAGTACAGCTGAGATTTTTCCCTGAACTGTAATCAATCCACCTTTGCCCGCATCCTGTAATTCAGTGGTCCCGACAGAATCAAATGTTCCTGCAAACACAAATCCTTTCCTTTCTTTATCTACCCCTTACAGGATTAGCCAGATTCAGTAGAAGTGTTAGAATGAAATTTTAACCTGGTTTCACAGCTTGAAGGCCTGATGTTATGCATGCTATGTTTTGAAAACCAGCTTGCTCTAGCTCTTTTGCAGCAGCAGCAGACCTTGACATTGAAAAGGAAACAGAACCCTGTCAAAAGGTTTCTAGATTAGGTAGAACATAACTCAATGAAAAGTAAAAAGAAATAAAATGGACGTATTCTCAAAGTCCCACTTTAGATTGTATCTAATGTATGGAAACTAACCTTAATCCCTCTTGACAGACTAGTAAGAGTTTACTTCCAGGCGAAAATTGGCTCTTAACAGATTGCACAAAATCAGGGTTGAGTTTAGTGAATAGCAGCCCAAAGAACAACCCCGAAAAATTGTTGTGTACTGTCCTTTTTAGGATTGTACCTGCACCAAAATTACTAGCCAAAGAAAATTATGGAACCCAAAAGACTGCAAATCTACAGAGGCATAGGGAAAGAATAAACCGTAAACACTGTATTGACAAGAACAGTCACACAAACACACGTATAGGAAGAAAGCTTACCAAAATCATTATCTTGGTTTTCAATAAAAAGAGGCACATGATAACATGATTTTATATGAGCTCGGTCATATTGAGATTTGTCCCGCACATCCAGAATTGTATACTCCTCAACTGCTATTAGTTTCTTTGCTTCTTCAGCATTCACATAACTCACTTCTGCTTTAATGTTCAAATTTTTCCGATGAAGTAGTTTCCCAGGCATGGTCCTTCCAATATGAGTTTCGGACACCAAGCAAGAAGTCTGAAAGCTTCTGAAAAACACAACTTTGATCCCTTATTACCGTACTCAATGATCCAAATTGTTATTCCTTGAAAGCAAAATAACCAAGATTAAAAGGCAAAACTGTCATTTTCTCTTCTATTCTTTTCTGCTGTTGAATCTAACATCCAAGTGCTGAATTGGTTGAATAATGTGTAATTCATCGAAGTTCAATCTTTCTTATCAATTTAAGATTTCAAGACAAGTAGTAACTTAACATCCTGGAAGAGCACATTTACCTTGAAGGAACACGTGTGTAAGTGATTGAAACCTAGAATTTCCATTCTCGCTAAGCTCTATTCTCATGCCACGATCAATATAATCATATCTAACCTGACTTTGAACATAGGGTTGACATATCTGTATCTAAAAAACCACAAATTTCTCTGTAGCTCTCGGTTGGCTTCAGAGAATTTTTGGATTCTCAATCTCCGCGTTGTCGAGAAGTTCATAAGAACGAAGAATTCACGTTAAGTTAGCTAAGCCAATAAACATTCAAACTCCGTTCTATTTCGTAAGGGAAGGGAGAAACTCACGTTAATTAACTTGAAATCTAACATCTTATTGCTATCCTCTGGAAATAGAAACTGAAATCAAATAATGGATAATAAAATAGCTAAGAAAAGCCAGAACTTATTAATGTGGGTAGTCGTACATTTGAGTCAAGTAGCTAAGAAAGTGACCAGATTTTACCTTGTGGAAGACAGGGCCGAAGAAAACCCGATGCCTGCCATTCTAAGAGCTCTCTCTCCCTCTCTCTCTCTCTCTCTCTAACTTAACGGACTACATAGTATAGATAACGGGTGACCCAAGAAATTTAGGAGGGACAATGGGTTCATGCCACGTGGCAGAAGAACTGGACTGGATATGTTGCATCAATCTTGGACGCCAATGGAAACAGTGAAAAAAACGGCAGAGTGACGACCAAAACGGAAGTGAAAATCCGTTTTTGACAGTTTCTGAGATTTGCATTTTTTTTTTTAAATTTATCATATGAGTTATATCTTTTATAACTATAATATAAAATAATTATTTTGACTAATCACATAAAAAAAAATAGGTAATGAATACACAAAAATAATTATACAAAATATTTTTGTTTTTTTTTTCAATTGTTATTCTTTTTTAGACGCATTACATTTGGATATACGTTTATAGGTTTGCCATGCAATATTTGCGTCACGTAATATCTTCACTCGTCAAAACCAATAATAATAATAATAATAATAATCTAAAATGTAAACAGGCAAAATCTCCTCCGAGGGGTGGTGGGTGGCCCTCCCCCACCCTAGAGCCGAAGGTGGCTTCCCTTGCGATCCACCTCTTGCTGACTTGGGTGGCAGTGGCCCATATCAACCCACCATGAGGTGCTCATTCCGTCAAAAGGGAAGCTGCCTCTGTGGTGGTTTGTGGGTGGGAAAGGGAGATTTGCCATCCACCACCATCCAGAGGGTGGAGAGGACAACCCTCCTCTCCTCCAGCCCGCCCGTTGAGGATTGTTTTTCTAATAGAACTGCTCTCAAATCAGAATTAACATCTAACTTAGACTTCGACAACATCACAAAGCCTATTTATTACATTATTGGTTCAAAATAAAACCTTGAAAAAAAGAAAAGAAAAGGGAAAGATATCCGAGGAGAGTATGATCAACATCTCTGAAAACAGACATACAGCCAGTTCAGTAAACAGTGATGATTTTCACCAGTAAGATGCCAATTTCTTCTTTGACAACGGCAGCAATGAAAATTTATCAATCGACGGTGGTTCTTTTCTTGGTGGTGTAAGGATAGTATTCCTTGCCATTGTCAATTCTTGTAGTCTGACCGCCAGCATCAATTAGAGCAGAAGTGACTGCCAATGCTGATCCAGCAGAAATTGCTGTTTTAATGCTCCTTCCTGTAAAATGACAGTACGTTAACCATTATTCTTGACAATAATGCCTGTTGAAGATAACAAGATAAAATAAAACACTAAATTTAAAATCAATATCCTGATGCAATCTCCCATAAAGGGGAGGTCACCTCCACACCCTACAAGTAGAATGAATAGCCCGCCAACCAACTTGATGAAAATTTTTACTCATCATCCTTACACCACACATCTACTTTAATTTTTTATTTTTTTTATTTTTTTTATTTTTTCTCCTTAGCAAGTACGTGGTTTAGGAATGATGAGTAGAAGAACTCAATTAATTTAGTAGGAATAAAATTTTAAAAATAAATAAAAAATAAAAAATGTGTGTTGTGTGTTGTAGGAGGATGTGTAGCAAAACCCATAATTGATATATGATTGACATAGATGCTTAATGAAGGGAATAAGCATGTTTGAGCTAATGTGAGTCAAGTCTGAATCTGATCCCTGTATAGGGCTTGTAAACTCAAATCTGCACCCTCTATGAGCAGCATAACTTTGCATTGGACGCCGAAAGGAAGAGAAAATTTCTATGCCAGGCACATTAGACAAGCCCAGATAACATTATTTGAAATGTTATTTTTCATCATGAAATTTATCATTTGCAATTACACTAGCTGATGTGAATCATATAATGCATTATAAGTGACTTTTCACAAGTGGTTGTCATGCGAAACCACTTAAAATGAACCACATCATGTGTGATAAAAAAATCCAAGATGAAGACTAATATTGCTTATACAAAATTTTTACATCATCATCATACCATGAAACAAATTTGTATTGATGTTTGCAACTTGCAACTAGTTTGACAGTCACAATCTTTGCAAAACAAGACATACGACTTAAATGACTCAAGAAATAACCTCAAATCTTAAATTTTGAATTGGAAATGAAAAAGAGAACCCAAGGAAAAATAAAGAAAAATAAATGCAAGTCAGATTATCATCATCTAATACAGTAACTGATAAATTTAGATCAAATCAAATGTGGTCACATGTCCTAACTCCAGCTGTCACCAAACCATACCAATTATCACATATTAAAACTCTCCACCTAATAATGAAACTCAATGCAGGAAAAAATACAAATCAATACAAAGACTCACCTTTGAAACCTAGAACAGTTGCGCCAGCCACAAAACCGCCAACAGCTCCATTGACAAAGTCTCTCTTCATCCTATAATGCTGCACAAGCTGGTCAACACCAATGTAAACACCCCCAATTGCAGCAAATGTCACCCCATAGTTACCCATCATCTTCAGGGTTCTTATTAGCCCCGGAAGAGCAACGCTTCTCTCAACACGAGGCACATCATACCATGTGGCAGCAATGGTCCCAAAAATAGACCCGGCAGCAAAACCTGTTGTTGTACCTTTAATTGTCTTCATCAGTGGACTATCCTCTTCCTCCAAATACCTACGTTCTGCAGGGTCCATATCCACGGCTTTCTTCTAACTGGGTAGAAGCCAAAGTTTCAAACAAATGCAACAATCAGTACCCATACAACATTTATCACCTAAATTTGAAACGCAGCAATCAGCATTTATCACCTAAATTTGAAACGCAGCAATCAGTACTCATTTAACATTTATCACCTGAAAGACAACAGTTGCACTGTAGACCCTAGACCACTGACACGTTTCCCTCCATTTAATCAAAAGCTACCCTGGCTCCATTTATATAAAAAAAGAAAAAGAAAGAAGAAGTTCCTCTAGCTCCACTTGTTTCAACAGAAAAATAATTTCGCATAAAAAAATAATTTTGTTCTAGTCCCCATTTTCCTTGAGTTCATTTGATCATACACTTCGTTAATGGCTTCACGTATAAGTAACTCAAGGCATTTGAATTTCACTTTTTTCTGTGTCAACACAACTTTTATGCGGACAAAAAACACGATGTTAGGAAAAATCAATTTCCCGGCAACTCTCACTAAAACAACTGGAACAGAAATGAAACGTGGATAGAAGTTATCTACTTTCCCAATATTCAACTCTTACAAAACGAGAAGAAGATGGGACAAAAAAAAACCAAAAACGAAAACGGATACATTTTTCTTATGCGAAAAGCAGCGAACAAAAAAGTAAATTGAGGACCCAAACAAACTTCAGTAACGCAGACGACGTAACTGCAACAAAACAAAGCATTCGATCGCGTTATTTGGAACAAATAAGAAGAAATACGAATTTAGATCCAATCTCCGCTCACTTGAAACACACAAACGAGGATTGGTTATCATTATTCAAATTTAGGATTTTTAATTCAAACCCTAGATACATACGCATGAAATTACAACGGATTTGAAGCGAAGAACCTTTGGATTGTTAGCCGGGATACGATCCAAAAAGTGTAAAGGAAATAGAAGGCTTACCTTTCTGAGTGTCGGACGCAACGCACAATGGGCGAGAGAAAGATATTGTCAGTCGGGCGGACTCGCTTCTCATAAAATGCTCCTCCAAGTGCTGAGCTGCAGCCTCGCACCGCATCACCGATGCCTCATGAATTGTCCATATTACCCTCACAAAAAGAAAAGCGATTTTGTATTTTCCTTTCCTTTTTCACGAAAAGAAGGAAATGCCATTTTTCATAATTTTTTTTTTCCACTAAAATTTGTGCAATACAGTGAGCAATTAATATCAAATTTTATAATTTCTACTTTTTTGTTTTTTTAATAAATCTTTGAAATTGTATTAAAATAACCGAATAGTTATTACCTAGTTTCGGAATACGGAAAAAGAGTATTCGAGGAGGTTTAGGGTTTAATCAACCTGAAGTGAATTGCAATTCTCGAAAGTGAGACTCTGTCTGTAGCTGATATTGCAAGAGAGAGATTCTGAAGATGGGAAAGGCAAAGAGGGTGATAAAAAAGGGGTTGGGGGAAATGGGGTTCAACGCCGGAGGCGGAGCCATAAACTGGTTCCCAGGCCACATGGCGGCAGCCACGCGCGCCATCAGGGAGCGGCTCAAGCTGGCTGACCTGGTCCTCGAGGTCCGCGACGCTCGTATTCCCTTGTCCTCCGCCAACCAGGACCTCCAGCCCCATCTCTCCTCCAAACGCCGCATCCTTGCCCTCAACAAGAGAGACTTGGCCAACCCCAATATCATGCATGTATCTATCTACTTTTACATTTCCTTATGCGTATTCTCTTGAATTTTTTGCTATTACAATCTTATTTGCAAATACAATGGCTGATTGTTTTAAGTTTTTTTAGAAATGGATTCATTACTTCGATTCGTGCAAGCAAGACTGCATTGCCATAAATGCGCATAGCAAGAGTTCTGTTAAGAAGGTTAGCTCGTACGCTGCAATCTGCATAATCGCCGGCTGTCTGTACTTTCTTCAATTTTTTTTCTATGCGAAATATGGGGTGACTGATACTCTGTTTCGTTGGTAAGGGAACTTGGGAAAATAAGTTTTTTCAGTGATTTATGCCCTGGTTTTAACTTAACTTACTAGCTTTTAGAAATCTCTATGACATTTGCATTGTATTTCTAGGACGCCAAAATTGATGTTCTGGCAAATTTTGATATCCTTGTACCATATGCGGTATTATATATAATTATATTTTGTGATTTCATCACGTTGCTCCTCTATACCCTATTGGCTTTGAATTATACCTATTCAAATGCAATAATTCATCTTGTATGCTTTTTTTTTCTTTCTTTTTTTTTTTATAGTTAATAAGAGTTTTATTACCATAAATAGGCATAGCTCAAGTACACAAGAAGTATACAAGAGAAAATACCTAAATACAGCATCTAAGAAGAAAGGAAAAAACTACATACAGCATATAATTATATGGTTCATCTTGTATGCTTATACTACTTCTGTTCATGCTCATGATGTATTTTTATGATACATGATCCAAAGCTTCTTGATCTTGTGGAGCTCAAACTGAGGGAAGTTATTTCAAGGGAGCCCACTCTCCTTGTTATGGTGGTTGGCGTTCCTAATGTTGGGAAGTCTGCTTTAATTAATTCAATCCATCAGATTGCATCATCTCTCTTTCCTAGTAAGACACCACTATGTTTGGCTTCATATCGTGACATGTCATTGTCTGGTCATAGGTGTAAATTTGGAAGTCTATTAATTTTTTTCTTTTTTTTTTTGGTCTTAAAGCCCTGTAAATTGAAAA
Organism: Carya cathayensis; assembly: GCA_011037825.1. NCBI lineage: Eukaryota > Viridiplantae > Streptophyta > Magnoliopsida > Fagales > Juglandaceae > Carya > Carya cathayensis. Next base: position 525,129 of record QGSO01000255.1, on the reverse strand, counting down.
ATAACGACTTCAATTTTCCTTTAACAGTGCAGGGTAAGATGAAGCGAGCTACGGTGGGCCCATTGCCTGGTGTTACTCAGGATATTGCTGGATACAAGGTCCAGAGATTTTAACATAATACGCTTGGACTATGTTCTTTCTATATATACTTTTGAGTGTCATGGGAATTTCTATGCATAAAGCGAGGCTGTGATTCTGTCTTCACCTACTTTTATAATATTTTGTGTTCCATACTTAATGAACTGCCATAAGCATGAAGCTGTTGGACTAATTAAACTTAATGATTAGGACCGGATCCCATTCAATTGACTTTGTTGCTCCGAAGATATTGTTGGTTCAAGGGTGTATTATTTCAATGGCAATTATCACTTGACATTTAGTGACTTATCTTTCTTTCTTGAGCAGACTCACTGCAAAGAATTTATTTTTGTGACTTCGTTATCAATTTATTTGTCTATTTTTTACTTCCACATTTTATTCCGGAGTTGGATATTGTTTGTAGGTTTATATGAATAGAGGAAAAATTTCAGGATCAGGTCTCTAGTATAATTGTCAAAAGTTAACAATAGCTAAATAAGTTCCATAAAGCCTTTATTTGAAGACGCAATTTGGAATTGAAAGTCAAGTTGTTAAGAATTTGGCTTAAAAAAAAAAATGAATTTTTTACCTTCTCCATGTTTTCCTCTCTACTCTTGTCGATCTACTTCTGAGTACTTTTGCTTCAATATCTGCAGATTGCACATCAGCCAAGCATATATGTCCTAGACAGTCCAGGTGTATTGGTTCCTAGTATACCTGACATAGAGACAGGACTAAAGCTAGCTCTTGCAGGTGCCATCCTGCATTCGTTTAGCTATGTTATGATATTTATCTATGAATCTTAAAAACACAGACCTTTTAGTACTTAATTGTCACACACAATGCTCATTTGAGTTAAAGATGATCTTGTTCTATATTTTTGCTAAATAAGTGTCGGGATTACTTAAGCAACTAAACAAAAATAAGTTAGTGGAAAAATTATAATCAAATCATTACTCAAACCCATGCACACATACACCCGACAATACCTGCGTGCTTTTTTTAGTTTAAGGTATGATCAATCTTGATTGAGAATTGACCGTTATTCTTATCAAAATGAGAAAAAAAGAAAAAGTTCACTATTGTAAACAGACAAAAACTAGTGACACGTGGCCACAGTCAGTCACTTTGGGCAAGGGCTAAAACAATTATGCATTGAGCTGGGCTGACTGGAATAGGAGTTTAAACCTTGCGCTGTCTTTAATTCAGCCAGGTTGACCAAGTTGCATTTCTAGTAAAAGTTTCATCTTTGTGATTCATTACGCACTTTTCAGGATTTTTTTTTTTGTTTTGGGGGGGGGGGGTTGGGGTTGGAGGTGGTCTAAGTCACATGAAATGACTATCGTAACACTGTTATGTTCTTATCCTTTCTGATTTAACTTACAGAGTTCTTTATGTGTATAAAGGGTCTGTGAAAGACTCGGTCGTTGGTGAGGAGCGTATCGCTCAATATCTGTTGGCAGTTCTAAATACCAGAGGAACTCCTCTTCATTGGATCCATCTGAACAACAGAAGACTGGAAGGGATTAAATTTGATTCTGAGGGGAAACGTGAGTATAGCCTTAAAGATCTTCGGCCCAAAAGGAGGAAGCCACCAAATAACTCTGATGTGCGTTATATTGAGGTAATATGGGATCCTCGTTTAGTCATATTTTATATATGATAGTCGAGTGGTCTTGAGTATATTATGGTCAACATGTGACCATTCTCCTAAATGAAAATGCTTTATATTGAGGTAATATGGGGGATCCTCTCTGGATTTTGTCTTTTTAGAGAAGTGCTATAACCACAAAAAGATTCCACAGAAATAAATTCACAAACTGACAAGTGACATGGTATGTTAGATTTACGTTACAATAAAAGTAGTTTTACAATCTAACATACCAAAGTAATGCTAAATACAGTCTTAGAGTACACAAGTGCCGCATAATTGTTTTAAAAAAGAGTAAGGTTAACTGTTAAAAAATTAATTAATTTTTTTTCATGTGGGTCTTGTATTTACTTATTTTTTTCAAAGAGATTGTACGGCACTTGCGCATCTCACGATTGCAAATATTATTTTTCAACATACCACATCAAGGCACGTTATTTTAATAGGATCTCTTCTTTTTATTGGTACCTTTCAGGATCTTTTTTTTGTCATTTCTCAATTTCCTAGTTATATTTTTGTTCCCCTTCAGGATATTGTAACAGAAGTCCAATGTGCCTTGTATTTAACTCTATCACAATTCACTGGTAATGTGGAAGATGAGGGGGACTTGGAGGGTCTTATAGAGCAGCAGTTCGAAGCACTACAGAAGGCATTTAAGATACCTCATAAGGCCTCAGAAGCTCGTCTGATGATATCAAAAAAGTTTCTTACTTTATTTAGGGCAGGTAAACTCGGTCCTTTCATTCTTGATGATGTCCCCGATGCCAACTGTGTATCATGAGTTCTCTTCAATTTCCCAAGGGTTCTTTACCTTTTATACATAATGATTGTGTTTCCCTCACCTGTCCTTTCTTGATTCTCATACTCCTTTCTGGTTCTTTTCTTTTCTCCACTCACAGAACATTTACTGTAGTATCACTTGTGTCAATGATGTCTCAAATGCTTCAATTGTATTGCAATGCTAAGTCAGACTGATTGTTTGGGTTAGTGATCTATTTACTTCTGAATTTACAAAGCTAAGTTGGATATGCCTTGTGTTACCTGTGTTACTTATCAAAAAGAGTTCCCCTAATACTTGTTGTGGACTGCTGATATAGTTATGAAAAATTCCATTTGCAAGTCGGCGTGGACACACCTTCCACACCATTGATATGGCATCAATAATGAATGCACTTATAAATAAATAAATAAATAAAATTAAATATTTAAATCTTACAAATCAAATCTTGTCACATAAAGGGTCTTTTAGATAGTGTGTGTCCTTCACACTAGCTTGCATGCAAATCTATAGCTATTCCTATTGCCTATTGGGGCACGCTACTGTTGTACTTGTGCATAAATTGGCTTACAAGAAGAGCTATGGCTGTTCTTATCTTAAGTTTTGCTGCTCCAATATTTTTTCAAAAATATCTTAATCCTCTCTCAGTCTGTATAAAAACCACTTCAAAGAAAGAAAACTTGTTATAAGCCATATTCCTTGTGTTATACAAGGTACAAATTTATATAATCTAAGGGCCGTCATTATTAGTTACCAGCTCGTTGGTTTACCGGCCCATTAGTTAGTATATATAATCTTAGAGACGGCAAGACTCAAAATACCCAAAGACTACTGCGTGCAAAAAATTAAAAAAAATAAATAAAATGAAATATATATATATATATATATATATATATATATATATAAATTCTACTAATCATTCTAGAGAAATCATATTTACAGTTTTAGAGTATATAATCTCTACATATTTCTTTTAAAAAAATAAATAAATTTTAGACTCACATAAAAATATTATTTTTTTAAGAATGACTACTTTTTCTTATAAAGTTTTCGTGGACTGCACAATCTAGGATTATATATATATATATATATATAAAAGATGTATATAACTTCATGTCCCCGTCGGGAGCACCAGTTGCCGTAGTTGCAGTACTTGGATTAATAACATTCGGTTCATTTTTCTTCTAAAGTAGTCTGTATTCGTGCATGATCCAGGCGGTTTTGGTAGGACGTTTTTGGGGTTTCCCTTCATAAAAGACAAGTGCCTTCTCGTACCCAATAGTGGGACCGTTCTTTGGGACCGGACGATCTCCTCCAGTAGCCTTCCAAAATCCATTGCCAGCAAAACGAGCCGGATGGCTGCCATTTCGGTACCTCTTATTCCTTGGGATGAAGAAATACAATTCTCTCTCGTACTCCTTCCGTTGAAACATATATGTCCATAATATGAAAACATAGATCATGAATAAAAAATGTACATTAATGGCATTCAAACGAGGCATAAGTACAGCTTGCAGGAACCCAAAAAGAGATCAGAAACTTTCTTCCATACCAGGCATGATCACAACGTTAACTGATCTCACAGCAAACCTCGATCTGTGTATGTAAGAAGGTGGAAAATAAGCGACATATTTTGAGAGAGATCAGACGAACTAACCATCGAGTTGCTTTGGACTGTACTTGTATATATCTAGATCTTCAAACTATATTGGAGCACGGAAGATGCTGATTTAAGATCCTCTTCATCAGATAATGACGGAACAACTCTTCGTCAGTCGAAGAAAAGACATAACTAGGCGGAAAGAAATACAGGCTGTCTGTCTAGTTCATGAGATCTTCCATGGTCAAACTTTAAGAATTCCTAGTTCTTAATTCTTCTTTCCTGAAGGTTTTATCAGAGAGATATCGATGTTCTGCTAATCATGGATGTACTCATGCAAGTATATATAGAGGTGAAGGTTGGTGAAAAGGCTGAGACTCTACGGAATTTAATTTTAAAAAATGTGCATGGGATTATATATTTATCATGTGTACGTCCGAAATGTGGTTAAGTGGGCACTAATATATATAGATTAAGGTGATAAAATAGATTAGTTTAGAATTAGTCAACTAATATAGAATAATAAGTCAACTGACCAACGTTCTTAGTCATCATGTCCTAATTAATTTTGTTACTCGGTTAGCTATAATTAAACAGTGCGCTGCTCTTGAATTATCGATCTATTCTTAATTAAACCTTCATTCAATCTATTTATCATTATAAATTTTTTAAATTATCACATAAAATATAATAAATAATTCAACTTTATCAAATCTAAAAATAATAATAATATTATTATATAATAAAGTAAGCCATATTCCTCGTGTTATACAACTCGCACTTATCCCTTGTCAATTATAAAAATGAATGATCAATTTGATTTTTTAACCTTTATATTCTAATATTAATAGGTGTAACTACCAAAAAATTATATGTTTGTTGAAGAAACTAAAAGCAGGTTTGGAATAGAGAGAAAAAGAATAAGGCCTACTTGAACACATTTTATTGGCAGACTCAGCTTTGCAGGATAACCTAAGAAGGAATTTATGGAATCCTTATGCTGAAAACTTGGTACATTATACGAGGGCTGTACACGTGAAATTTAGATCACAGAGGTTAACCATGGGAATCTTTTTTAGCAGAAATCATCAAAAACTACAAAAACCTGCCGAACAACCAAGTTGATTGTGGGGCATTTATGGTAATGACATTGAGCATCCAATACGGTAAAAAATTCAGACTCTGAACTGGTAATTAGTGGTCAAGGGGATGAATGGCTCAACTCAGGCGAGCCTAAGAAGCGAGTGTTGGTTGAGCGGAAGGACTTTTCCTCCTCTTCATTACCATCTGCTGCGCCACCCTTTGCCATGCTGAACTTCTCTAACAGAGATGTTAGTGATTCCACGATCTCAGACATTGGTGGTCGGAACTGCTTTACCGGCTGTTTGAGTCCCATTCACACGCACAAACAGATACACAAAAATGATATCACATTCACAGCAATGCCAATCGATACAAGTATACGTAGGTAGACATTGATTTTAATGTCAGCTTACAAGTAGCATCAATTAATATGATTTTTATGAAGTTTTAAAATCCAGTTTAACATAAATACAAAATTAACTCAAACTTTTAGTGGTGATTCCTGATCTGAGAGTTTCAAAGTGTACTGTTTAACTCAAAGAGACCCAGTTTGAAATCTAGAAAAACAAGGAAGAAAATAAACAAAATATACTTTCAAGTTCATTCTAGAAAGATGTCGACCAAGACCGTTCAATTCAGTTTGCTTCCGAGTGCACCTTAAAAGGCTTGAACACCTAATGCAAAACATAGGAGACAGTTACCTGTATGCAGAGGGAGATTATATCGGCAAGACGGGAGAGAGTCTTGGATGATGCGGATCGTTTGATGGCCGGATCAACCATCTCTTCTAAACTCTCGCTGTCATGAAGCCGTGATGAAGCCCATTTCACTAGAGATTGTTCTTCCCTTGGTCTTGAACTGTGTTAAAAAAATAAAAATAAAAACAGAGCATGTTAGAATTGAGAAACACAACCAAAATGTTGGGAAACAAAGAAACTAATCCTGAACCATACTTCTCAAATGGTTTCCTTCCCGTTAGTAACTCCAAAAGCAAAACTCCAAAGGCATAGATGTCAGTCTTAGTATTATCAATTCCTGATTCTCCATGTTCGTGCGCAAGGTAGCCAGTGTCGAAAAGAGCAATTTCAGAAGCCTGTTTGCATCAATAAACGACGGTGATGGATGAGTCACCATTCATTATCCATCTCTATATTTAACAGGGTGCCTTTAATGACACGTTTATAGGTTTTAGGCTGTGATTGCAATAAAGTATAAGCAAATTACTCTCACAGGACAAGAAAATGTTCTTATATTTGTCATCCTAGAATATGTTCTCAATTTACTTATGGGACTTACGGCCACCTAAAATATTGAGGAGCTGTTTGTATTTCTACCAACTTTCTGCTACGCGATAATGAGGTGACCTACGAATTCTGTAGTATCAGCGGCTAAAGTATTCTAGCTTGTAAGAACGCATATCCTGTTTAGGAAAATGTCAAGAATATTAGCAAAATTTCAAAATGAAATGATTCTCTAAAGTGCTTACCTTAATTTTAACTCTATTGCTTGTGAGTGGCCTCAAAATGGCTAGCGCACAGTCACAGACACGAGGCATCAGTTCTTCATCAAGTAAGATGTTGGCAGCCTTCAAATTGCTATGAGCAACGGGAGGCGATAATGTGGAGTGCAAATAGCTGGAAACAACATTTGGAAAATAAAAACGATCAACAACCTGGGAAATATATTCTTACTTAAGATTATTGAGATCCTGCAAAAGGCGACGGTACAAAAACTGAAAAAACAGTATGCTTTATCAATTACCCTAGCAGGTGTTTGGCATGCAATGATGCAAAGATCCATTCTGCGACCGGAACTAGAAACTACATGCGTCGGGAGAACAAGAAAGGAAACTTACTCCAAAGCCCGAGCAACACCAAGGGCAATCCGGAGACGGAGGCCCCATGACAGAGGTTTGTACGCGTCACTGTGCAGAGCATCATCAAGAGACAAGTTTCTGACGTACTCGTACACAAGAAGATGCTGTCCATGTTCTGTACTATAGCCCAGAAGTGTAACAATGTTTGGATGCCTCAAGCGGGAAGCAGTCCAAATAACATCCATGAACTGTTCTTCTTCTTTGAAAGAAAGCGACACCATGTTGATGTTCTTCACAGCCAAAATCTGGAGAAAGGAGGGGGGGGGGGGGGGGGGAGTTGAAAGAGGTCAAAATATATCGTGACTTGCATTAAGTTCGAACGTTATTGTAAGAGGCAAAAACATATTGATGGTATATGCAGGCTGTACTTGACCATCAGGAAACTCGGCTCTGTAAACTGAACCAAGAGATCCTTCACCAAGAAGATTCTCTTCACTGAAGCTGTTTGTAGCTGATTGAAGCTCTGCTAAAGTGTAAAGTTTTGTTCTTGCTGGGAGTCTGCCTTGCATAGAGAAACTTCTTCTTCTCGATTTTTTCTCAGTTCTGGTATGATAAACAGGAGGTATCTGCCTCTGACCATGAACTGGTGGAGAGCTCAAATCCAAGATTTGTGGACTCTCTCCTCGTGCAGTAGAAACTGTTAAAAAAATCACCAAGTAATCCCAAGAACTCTCCGATAAAAGAAACTGAGAAACTCCATTTATCATTTTTTTAACTGTCAACCTTTCATCATTTCTTAACATAAACTATTGGATATCTTTTACTTATCTCTCAATCGTTTAATATTACATCAAGATATAATAAAATGATATCAATTAAAAAGAAAAATAGAATTTTCTCATTTTCCAGTAGGGGGAAGAAGTAAGAACATACTTCTACATTAAAATTAAAACTCAATACTAAGAAAAGGATCATGTACACATCAATTCATAAAACAACGATCTGTTTATTAATACACAAGTCTTCACAACTTTTATCTGTATAAATTATTGTAAATAATAAGATGCTTAGCTTACCTCTAGCTGTAGTCACTGGAAGAGATTGCGATGAGCTATTTCCGCTTCCCAACCTCTTAAGCTTCTGTGCACAGGATCGGTTGCGGATCACAATGACAAGTGCCACGCACGTTGCCATCAGAGTTCCTCCACCAAGCATAAAAGCAATTCCTCCACGGCTTATCGGTTTCTTTTTGCGTTCACTTTCTTTGGGAGAGCGATGGTTCTCAATGGCACTTGAGTGAGTTTTGGGAGGGGCACTAATGTTTTGCATTATGGGCACAGTTTCCAAAGGGAAATCCCACGGCAGAGTGTTATCCCCTACATGGAACCTGTTGCCCCAAATCCTAACAAGATTTAAGAGAAGAGATTTAACGAATGAATAAATTTGTCCTACTTAATGCAGGCAAATGGAAGGGTGACGACAATTGAACTTTTGATCATCTACCATAAATTTGGTATTAAGCGAAAATGCTTTGGGATAATGCCACTAAAAGAGTTATCTTGGATGTTCCTGACAACAGAGATGAGTGAGCCGGCAAATAAAGAGATCAAACAGTATCAGTTACAAAATTCAGCAAAAATCACATATTGAGAAACCTACAGATCAGTTAGTGGGAGCTCAGCCAGGTAGGTCACTGATCCAGTGAACTTGTTGTCCTGCAAGAACCTGAAGACAGACGACATATGAAAGAATGAAACCAATGTGACAAAATAATTGCAGGCAATGTGCCGACCATAAGGTAGAACCCTAACCAAGTGGGGATGTAAAAAGTACAAACTCACAGTCTAGTAAGACTTGTCAAAGATCCAAATGAACTCGGTAGATCCCCAGTGAAATTATTGTTTGATAGGTCCCTATCAAAAAGAGTAAGCATCATTTTCAAGTGCATAAAAAGCACCTTACTTTCTCTAACTTTAAATGCCAAGAAAAAAGGGTTGAAGAATACATACAACACTCTGAGATTCTGTAAGCCATTAAACACATTTCCAATTGGTCCAGATAACGAATTGCGGCTTAGATTTCTATGAGGTAAAAAATTAAAGGGTTGTGACTGGATAATCATAAAACATAGATAACTCAAATAAGGCAGTAATTAGGCTCAGGGGATAAGCAACTTACAGATACCGGAGATTTTTCAAGGTTGGTAAAGAGTGGGGAATATTTTGGCCCAAATAGTTGTCTGCCATATTTCTACATTCATGAAAAGGTAAAAGAAAACCAAAAACATAAATGAATAGCATAATTATAAAATAGGATATAAGCATACGATAATTGGATGTACAAAAGAGGCATCTTACATATGAGTGGCATCGGGGGGTAACTCGTATGGAATTTCACCCTCAATTTTATTGGAGCTAACATCCCTAAAGAACAAGCCAGGATAAAGGATTAACTAAACAGTACAACTTGGAGAACTGTTTTTAGAGCTAAAAATAACAAAGCACAATCATTTACAGGTGCTTCAAGCTATATAGATTGTGGAGCTGGCCTCCAATATGCCCAGTGAGGTTTAGTCCTTGAATTTTACTGCAGGGGGTAAGATACAAGTCAGGTTTTAAGCGAAGTATAGTATTTACAACTATAGGTTATATGGTAAACAGAGCTATGTGCATTACAGGTATATAATAGATGACTCAAAACATGACACTCCGGTCCATAATTCCACGCAAGGATCCCCACCATCCAGTTTCCATCCCGTCAGCTCGGGTGGTTGGTTCAGGGACCTGTACAGATCTTGAAGAGCAGTGACTGCACAGGTTAAAGAAACAAAGTTACTGAGATGACCAAGCACACAAATGGTTATCATGAACTCTGTTTATTCGTTCCTATTAAGTCAGTTCTACTTTGAACTCAGAAGTTGATACACAAATTTAGACTTGCAGAAATACTGATCCCAAGAAAAAGAGGCAATTAAATCCTCGTGAGTCATGACTGGCGCCCATCACATATCGTTTGGGCCCCACTGTGGAAGTTAAAGGCACATCTCTAGATGATTGATCTCCGAGCTTAATGCGCCGGATTAATGCCTGGAAGTAACTTCCGGCGGCCCAATATGTAGAAAGTAACTAACCCGCCAAAACTTAGGCCAGGTTATCCAACCAAAAATTATAAGCACCGAAAAGGAACCTTTTATAGCGTTTTCTTTCCGTCGGTTGCTGGTAAAGAATGCGAAAAACCGTAACTCTGGGCTTTCCGATCAGTGAAAATTATATAAAACGTAACAATCTTTTTTGTTTAATTATCCTGTATTTTCTCACCAATCAAATGAACGTTTCAGAACATTATCATATAAAAGGACTCCATAGTACGCAATAAAATCAAGAAGAAAGAGAAAGAGTAGGATATAGTAGAGTTACCGTCGACTGGATTGGTAAATGCCAAAGCCTGTGAAGCCAGCATTGCAAAGAACACTATGAGGACGAGATACAAACAAACACATCGCTTGACCATTTTTCGCGATAATCAGATAATCAGTCGGGCAATCTCTGTGATTTCCTGGAAAGATATAGACCGTTATCAGAGAAAAGTACATTCAACGGAAAAATACTCATGTCACAGAAGAAAAGTGCGAAACAAAATCGCACTGTTTTGGTTCCCGATAAAATGGGAAGTATGAGAAGGAGACAAAATTTTGAATTTTCTGTTGAAGAAACTCGTATAGTCGGCTTAAGTTTTTTCTTTTTCTTGAAGGTCAATCAAAAGAAAAAGGAGATACAATCATATGTGAAAGATACAAACCAGAATATCTCTTACTCTGCTCTGTTTTCTCAGAGTCCGAAAAGGAGCAGAGTACTGCTCGAGAACCAGTCAGTACACACTGATGAAACACAATCAAGAACGCGTTTTCAAGCCAAGATTTAAAGATAAAACGTCATAGAAAGATTCAAGATGCGAGGTTATCATCGATCTTTAGAAACGAAGGGAAAGTAGAAAGTCACCAAGAAAATCTGGCAGGATACTAATAGCGTCGACTTCTATTTGGAAAGAAAACCGATAAGAAATTTAAGCTACGGAAAGTGTTCACAAGAAAAAAATTAGGGCTCGGTGTACTTCTGAGGAAGCTATTCTCTGAGTTTCACAGAGAGAGGGAGAGTGTGTGTACCGAAGAGAGGGGTTTGGAATGTTTGATAATGGAGGTTTCTGAACCTTTTACACAGGAGAAAGAAAGAGTAATACTACTGGAACGATGACGGTGCTATTTATTTAATTGAGCTGGCGTCCACGTCGGAAAGTTCAGTTAGTCGTTATTTGTATGGCGGTAATCCCATGCTTCTGAGCCCATTTCGTAGATGATGTAACGTCATTACGTGTTTGACGACCATAGGTTTTACTTTGCCTTTTTTAAATGTAACCTGGGCCCCAGGTTATTGGGCCGCCATAGCTCACAGAATATGAAGCCCAATATTGCCCACCCAATATGATGATCACACTGTACTTTCTCGCCGTTTGCAGTGAATTCTTTACTTCTATTTCTTCAATGGTAATGTCTTTTGATATCTAACTCCTCGCCAAAGTTGAAATCAAAACTCAATAGTTCGACTTTTACAGGTCGTCCTACGATCAAGATTGTCAGTTTATACGACTCGTCCTACGATCTAGATCGTCGGGGGACGGCTCGTTCTATTGTCGGTCATTAGGCCGCCCTGAGGTGAGGTTAACATAGAAGTTGAAGACTAATATCACTCTTTAACAAAACAATAAACATATTAGCATCAGCCAGGCATTACCGAGGCTGTGAAGTGGCAAAGTTACCATCGGTTCAATTTTCACCTCAATCCCGATTTCCCCCCACTACGTGGATTTTCACGGGTTAGAAGGGCATCAGATCCCATCCAATGCAATGAGCCTGAGACTAGTTCCACTATCAAACCATTCACTCAACACCAAACATCAACATCAACAGATGTTTTCAAACAAATATTAGCAAAATACGAATTAAGTGGCGAAAGGTGAACACTTAGCAATCAGTTTTAACAATTTTAAATACAGACCAAGAGCAACTTAGGGTTTATCCCATCAAAAGAGCAAGTGACCACCTGCCAAACATTCAAATTATTCAGTCGATAAGGTGTTCATGAGAAGCAGGGCAGTCAAAGTGACCAGTGCAATTGCTGAGGGGAGGAGCCATAAGCTCCGGAGTGCCCAAGTTCCACCACGTATTGCCTCCTGCTCTGCTGAGAGGGCTCAAGCTCGCCAGAAAACTGGCTGTTGAAAGGTTGAGAAATTTGACTTAAACCCAGATCAGGGGGCATCTCGTCTGAACTGCTACCGACCTCATTGCCCTTCATGCCCCATGAGCAGCTTGGAAACTGATTGACAACTGCACCATGAGGAGCTGTTGGCTGAGCCACAGGTGCCCTTCCAGCGTTCATCAAATCCTTCATTATAGGACCTGATTCTTGGCTTCTGGAGCCCCATGTTTGATTTGACAGAAGAGAGAGAGCACAGCTTGAGTCAGTGACTCCTGTGAAGCATTCTCCTGGAGGAATTCCAGGACCGGGATAACCGATCCCAGTTTCTGAACCTTGCAGGTAAAGGTCAGATGTAGGGGTTTCAGAGTTGCTTTGCCATGGATGTGGAAGAAACTTTCCCGTTGAAGTGGTAGTTTGATTTCCAGATACCTGCTCGGATGATCTTGTAGTCGGCCATGCATCCCGCCCGGTAAATCTTGGATATGCAGAAAAGTCCATCACAAAACCTCCTCTGCTGCTGTTGCCTGTCATTTCACGAATCAAACAATTGAACTCAAACTTTTAAGCTGGGCAAGTATAACAGGCATATTTGTCAAAAATTCTACTGATATGTCTAACCAAAGAAAGATGAAGAGAGTCGCCCATAGCGTGAGGACAATAATGATCCAGGTGGTGGCTTCCTCCTCCGTTCATTATGACCAGCAAGACGCCTACGACAACTTCGTTTTCCTTGGTCAAATTCAGGAAGTAGATGAAATCTGGCACAGACTAATATGGTGGCTATTAGTTTGGATAAATAAAGCATAACTGTCTATTACTCAGTAGAATGGTTTCCCTCTAGCATAAATTTGATACAGAAAGAATTTGAGGCATAGAAACATAGAAAACAACAACAATAACATTAATAAATTAATGAATAATATTGGCAGGTTGCTTGCCAGCAAGGAGCAGCATACTCTTTATTGACCTGGGAAGAGGAACTAGAAAAGTTTCGAGTATCCACACTTGGCATCAGTTCAATGTTGTGCAGGGACCATTGGTTTTCTGGAGTCGGGTTCATTCTTGTGGCAGCTTGATTCGATGACCCAACTCAACAAGGATTTGGTAACTTTTTTTTTTTAGCTGAAACGAACGCCGAACAAGCACAAGCCAGAAAAAAGTTCACTCGAGCAAAGCTCAAGCATAAAGTTCGCTCGACATGTCGCTCGAGTGAACATCAGGCAAAGTTCACTCGAGGGAATAACTCATTAATTGTGAAATTAGGATTTCAACCTTACAACCCTATATATGTTTATTATGAACAGTGTGGCAAGGTTTTGAGCATTGCATTTCGCCCTAAAGTGTATTTTGCCATTCCTAAAGATAATAAAATCCTTTGCAGTTTCGTGGACGTAGGCATGTTGCCAAACCACGTAAATCGTTGTATCGCGTGATTGATTTCTTGTTCTGTTTTACTTTTTCTGTCATCGTTTTCCACAACAGAGACAAGGTCTCAAACCTTAAGTGACTAATTGAGCAAGGAGCTCCAACTCAGTTCTGGCAGAAATCCCAGATATGATCAGGTGAAGTGGTCAGAAGTTCAGGAGGCACCCCAAAAAGAAAATAAAAACCTTAAACTTAACATGAAGAGAGGCCATCTATCATATCATGAAAAAATTAATCAGGCATGTCTAGAATTCATCCTTCGAGTAATCAGGGCATCCTATCGGAAACACATATTCATCATACAAGTTTCGAGGAGTCCTAAAGTTGGGGAGGTAAACAGGTCTGTGATTCATTACTCTCCCGATGTGCACCCCACCCAATGCTACCAGCTACAATGGGTCAGCACAAAGTCAATCAAATACATGCATCTGTCTGAATTATGATTCCATTCAATACATGAAGAGGCAAAAGTTGGAATACATCCCAAAGCACAAGATTTCAAAGATAGAGCAGATTTTACGTGAATGTCCAACTTTCTCAGATGACTCACAGGTCAATTTCCATTCCATTTTAAGTCAACTCGGATATACACTTCTTCACTACAGCAAACAAAAAGAAACTGAAGAACATTATCGGCTTCACATGACTTACCATTGGTACTTCACATTGCCAGGCCCTACAATTCAAATAATCATGCTCACATGCAGAACCATGAATTGTGATCGTTCATGGTTCTACATTCCAAATTTCTATGTTCCGAAAGTTAGCTTAGATATCTCAATTTGCATTTGCAGACTACCTATAAAAAAAATTTCATTTACAGACTTAACACAGTCGAACACAAAATATATATAACAATTTTCATTTACAGACTTAACACAGTCTATCACACCATTGGAAACTGAGGTCTAAATGATTTCACCGACCCTCCAGTAAGCCTCATCCTCGCTTAAGGGGAACACATCAAATGTTAGTATTCAATCTTCTACTTGCAAGCCAGATGTTCCAAGTATTATGAAGCCAACCCATAGCACATAGAAGAAAGATATCCATCCTTACTTCAAGAACATGAGGGTCGCAAATAAAGGATAAAATTTACATTTAGTGCATACCAGTGCCCTCGCAAGTCAGAGTTAGACTGTTAGAGACTTGCAAAAAAATTTGGACACTTAGTTTTTACCTTTGTTTATTTGAATGAAATACACTTCAGGAGGATTGTTCGAGATATCATATCCAAATCATATGGTCTATATCCATCCAACCACAAGGAATTTTTAACATGGATAATCCCTGACTGGAACCCTTCCACTACTTGGTTCCCAGCTAAACACTATAAAATCCCTAGCTATTGGCTCTTGGATGTTAAACCCACGCATAAAATTTGCTTCTGGAAGCTAGACATTTTGATAGGGTAAAGAATGTTAATGGCACATGATATGGTGCCAGCACTTCTTTTTTTTAAGTACAAAAAATTTATTGATACAAAAATGGGCATAGCCCACGCACTAAGGAAGTATACAAGAGAATATCTAGAATGGTGCCGGCATGAATTAAGCTTGTAATGAGCTTTTACACGCTTCAAAGTATAGTTGAATTCCTAAGGTGGGCTATCTTAGCGTGTCTCTGTGTGAAGAAAACAGGAAGTTATTACAATAATTTATGGACAAGGTAAGCCATAGCCTACTTGTAAAGATATGGAGAAAAGGTGCCCAAAATTGGCAGCAATACCATAAGAACTCATGCTCCAAAACACATTTACCACAAAATTTTCATCATAGCAATAAAAATAACCTCAAACGCAGAACATCCATAATAACAGGATAAAAATAGACTTCTATCGACGCAAATACCCAAAGCCAAGCTCAAAGCTTGAAACAAGAGAAAACAAAAGACCCAAAAAAAGTCCAATATCCCGCAGCATCGATAACATTCAGAGACAAGAACAACTACTGAATAAAGGACAAGCAATAAATACCAAGCATTATGTCACAGCACCAAAACATGATTTAAATGTCTAGAACCACTCCACTGGCACCCCACCACCACACAAACAAACCATGAAGCAACCACACCGTATATATCCAATCACAAAACAACAATTAACCAAACGCAAAAACAACCACCCACATCAACCACCAGGTTAATAAGAAGACACTTAGTCTGGATAACCAATTAAGCCGAGAAATCCAAAGACTCCATCCAACTGAGAAACTGCATGACAGAACAAACGAGAGTCTCCGGGCACAAAAGAACACGACACGAAACTTATCGACAATAGTTGAAGCAACCAAAAAACAAAAAACTGACCGACAATATTCTTTAAAATTAAAACACATCATATTTACGAATAACAGTCTATATATGCAAGAAACATAACACCGGACCAAACAATATACGATCAAACCAAACTCCAGAACCACAGGCAACAGAAAGCAAAACCCCCCAAAGATTTTAAGGAAAAAAATAAAAACTTGGAATCAAATAAAAAAATTTGCAAATGAAAAAAAAAAAAAAAAAGTAACCAGACCTGCTGCACTGCTGGCAAAACCTCTGCTCGATGCCAGCAACAATGACCTTAGGTGACTTCGAATGCATGCTACAGACTTTGTGCCTGGAATAGTAAGCCTTAGCATCACTCAGATCTAACTTACACCCTTCAACCTGACACCGAGGTGTCTGACCCCCCTGCAGCACACCACCACCACCCCTCACCTTCTTCGTCGGGGTGGACCCGGACGACGAGGACCCGGTCCCGCCACCCTGTTTGGTCGGGGCCCCGGTACCCGCATCCTCAAAGTAGATTTTCTGCCCGAATTTCAAGCCGTTGAGTGACTCGGAGGATGAGATAGGTGGAGAAGCAGAAGAAGAACCTCCCGACTCGGCCAGAGAGCCCGAACCCATTTCCATGCGTACCCTCTAGAGCCCATCCATTGCAACTTTTGAGGCCCACAACGCACGCGCTGTTTCTAACTCAATAGGCTTGTTGCTGCAGTCGGCTATTCAGAGCGAGAGGGGATGAGAGATATTTTGTTTGGAGAAGAAGTGAGCGAGTGAAGAGGATGGTAATGGTGGAGGAGAGCCTAGAAAAGCAGAGTAGGGACCTGACGCCGGGCCATGCCAGCTGAAGGTGAATGTACGAGAGAGAGAGAGAGAGAGAGAGAGGCTAGATGTACTTTGGGTTTGAGGAGCTTTTACGAAGCTGCTTTTAGCCTTTTATCCTGTAACGATAACTCATGCTGTGTCGTTTTTAGATAACTTTTCCCGTGTCTCTGCTCTCCTCCCTTCTCTCTCCTCTCTTATCTGCAGAATGGCTGTGATATGGGTGCCCATAGGCCATAAGCTTGATGTAGGGGGGCACTACAATAATATTTCAGGTGAAAAGTCTAATAAACCCCTACTTTCTAGCTTTGTGCCTTGCAAATGTGGGTATTTTTGGATAATGCATCGTGGTCAAAGTGTCCACCAATATTTACACCAAAAGTAAATGATGCTAATAAAAGTTGGGTTCCAATGTTACCTTTACGTCATGACTCATTACTTGCACTAGACTACCTAGTGTAATTTAAAATGAAGGCAAGTGACGATTAGGTACTAGTTAGTTTATTCGGCTTAACTTAATTACGGAAAAGTCAAGTCGAAAGTCAGTCTTGAATATAAGTGATACAAGTCATCTTGTAAATTTCAATTCATAATATTATTTATATTTATTTTATAATAAAAATAATTTTATAATTTAATAAATCATGTGATTTTATTTGTACAGAATCTTTTTATAATAAAGCATTTTACTGATTATTATACATCTCCAAAAGATTATCAAAATTAATGACGTGGAATATACTTATTGGTCATTGTTGTATATGCATATGGGTAATTTTCGTGACAAACTTACGTAGGCAAACTCAATGGGCAAATTATGTACCATGGTAGCAACCCTACATAAATAGAGAGAGAATATGATATGTAGTGTGTGGACTTATATTTATAATTTTTCTTCAATTATTAAGATCTAAGAATTTTCTTTTTTTTTTTTTATACGGGATAAAATCCTGAAATCCCAGAGCTTTAAAAAAAAAAAAAATTATGGGCTATTTTGGTAGAACGAAGAGACTCCAACCACCTAATCAAACCAAAAAGTCCCATCTACTTAGGACCCTCGTTGAAATACAGGGCACGTACAACCTTGTCAATCTGCTTCTTCTTATTTAGCAACCAAACAACCAACTTGTACTACTAATTGAACTTCCAGTTATGAGGATCAAAACGTCCGTACGCAAGAAATTTAGATGCTGGTCGGAGTATCATCCCCCCAAAACGTCGGCTCTCTCTCTCCCCGTCTTTTGGCTCAAGAGTTCGAGAGATTTTATATACACGTGCTTTATCTTAAAATATTGTTTCAGATAATGTAACTTTCCGTTCCAAATTGGTCAGATGATATTGTCTATATTTTTTAAAAAAATTAATTAATACTATAAGAGTTTTATTAAATATAATCATTTTTACATATTTTTTATACACTTTATTAATTTGATTGGCTAAATCAGTTATTTTATGTTAAAAAATAATGCAGTCAATCATATCAATAAAATACCAAACGAATATGTAAAAATAAATATAAATAAAATATTTTATATTATAATTAATATTCTAAAATCAAGAACTTAAGAAATATAGACCACATGATGTATAATTCAAAATGATTAATCAATTATATAATATAAAACTCTCTTAAATATTATAAAAATGTAATAAATTTTTATTTTAAAATAATGTAAAATCTCATATACCACATATTTTTTATCATTTATAAAAAATGAAATTTAGTTAAATTAATTTAAAAAAAAAAACACTTTGTTACCTTCGTGTCTCGATCATGCAAAATGATATAAACATGGAGGATGTTTTGGGAATTAAAAAACTCAACACCGATCATTGCATGCTTACCAAATAAGAAATATGTGCCAACTTTTCTCAAGAAAATATGTGCCAACTTTTCCTATTTCGGATGAAATGGGAGGCCGCCGGTCCCATCGACTACTTTATCTAGGATACCCAACAGCAAAGTCCTTAAGAAATCAGATGGGTTTGAACAACATTTCTAAATTAGGTTTTATTTTTTTTTTTTTTTTGAGAAATCAATATGTTTGGACTTCTTCAAGATATTTTCAGCTATTGACATAATTGTTTACAAAACAACAAAATCGGTGCAAGTTGCTAACTTTCTATTTTTATCTTACACGTCATTGTATAAAGTAACAAAATGTGAAAGCGAAAAGGTGCAGTAATGCTATTTATTATTTTTTTATTATTTTATGATGTGACATTATATGATTTGAGATTATTTATTATATTTGACTTGTAAACCTATCATTTAATATCATATTATAAGATGATGAGAGGATAATGAAAAAATAGATGATGAATAAATTTTTTATTTGGGTGAGTGAGTATTGCCTACTCTCTTTGAAAATTTGATAAATCTAAAACCTATAAAAAATTATTTTTTAAATAAAATATATTAAATTTATACACCCTATAATTATATATGGTATTACTTTTTTTTATAAATGATGTACATTAAATTCTTTGATAACTTGAGAAAATACCGAGCATTTACTATGAAAACGATAATTTATTACAAGAGTGGACTAGCATACGTGCATTTCTCGATTATAACAAATATTTCATATACAGTTATAGAATACCGGTACGAGAAAAAGAAGCGAGCAAGGGCCGAGAAGCTATCTCAAATTTGAGTAATATTATATATAGTTATTTTTACGTATACTTTATTCATTTTATTGATGTGATTGATAGTATTAATTTTTTTTAATACATAACTAATCACATCAATAGAGTATACAAAATAGTACATAAAAATGACTGTATATAAAATTTTTGCTCAAATTTAAATTATAAGGTATGAAAGCTAAGCTCCTATTCTATGCATTGAATTAGACTAACAAATTGATTCAAAAAATAAATAAATTAGACTAACAATTTGAGAGGTAGATAATAGCAAGGAAATTTTCTTTCAAGTAATGCTATGTGTAGTGAAGTATGTAAATGTCGCGCAATCGTTTTGAAAAAGAGTGGTATCAATTATTAAAAAATTATTTATTTATTATTGTAGATATCTTATTTACTCATTTTTTTAAAAAGATTACACAGCGTTTGTAAATTCCACGATTGTAAATATCATTTATCTTTTCTTTAAGATCCTTTAACAAGAGGTTGTATGCACTAGAAAAAAATGAATATTTATTACAATTTATTTGTGATGAAAATAATTATTGAAATTCATTTTGACAACAAATAGTCATTTGAGCAAAAAACAATCAATAAAACAAACATAGGAAAATAAATAACACGAAACAAATAGAAAATCGAAAATAGTCTAAAGAGAAAAATGGAATATAAAAAATGTGTTATGCATTTGAGAAAATATTGCCTAAATAATTCTTAGGTTATAAAATTAAACATAAATCATGATATTAACCAATTTGAATCACAACTCAGATTTATGATTCTTAACAGTTTTTCCATCTAAAACCAATAAAAATGTCAATGAAGTAATTAAAATATAATAGTTCTAGATATAAAATGTGCAATAATTAAGCTCAATCACTAGGTACATTGCATCCTTAATTGTCATGAACGGAGGCATGTAACCTTATGTTGCATGTCCTAACGGTTTAGAGTCTGTCCGATCCCAAGCGGAATCTGGGGGCGTCACAGTTAGTCTCCCCTTTAAGGTTAGCCACAATTTCTGAGAATTATTTGTTGCGAGTCCCTTTACCCATGTCACAGGAACCCTACTCTGATACCATTTGTTGCGTAACCGACTACAAATAGACAAATAATTCTCAAACTTCGAATGCCTAGACCTCCTAAATGCACTCAAGGCAAATTTGAATCAATAAACAATTTTTTATAATGATGATGACAGTCTTGATTTATTTCCCCAAGTTAATTGATCCATATGCGTTTTTGACAATTATTTAGAATAGTGTGCTATTTTTATAAAGATGTTTAGTCTATGATCAAATATATAACACAATGAGACAACACACAAAATGTAAAGGCTATTATTGCTGTATTATCTAATTAGTATAATTAAAGAGAAAGTGATTTTGAGCTTTGCTTCCCATAATTATTTTGGGAGCTTAAGAAGGATTTTATAGATGAATTCTGTTTTACAATGTACAGCAAGAGGATGAATTTAAAAACGTAAACTATCTTTATTTTACATTTATCTTTATCCTATCTTATCTTTAGTCGTTACATTTGAAGATGGAGATGAATTAATTTGACTTGAACTATCGGCACCGAGTTTTGTGGAAGACCAGCTGTTGGAGTTTGTTTCGAAGGAGCTTGTGTTGTGCTGATCATGTTTTGAATTTGAAGATGTTCTTAATGAAGTGGGCTTAGTCTCAATACGCCCCCACAAGTTCAACGGGATCTCTCGGATGTTGAGGTTGTGTTGAATAGAGGCAAAATGAGATGGTGGTAATGGCTTTGTTAAAGCATCTACAAGTTGATCATTCAACAAAAGAAAATGTACATTGAGAGATTTGGAGGCAACTTGATCACGAACAAAATGACAGTCTATAGAAATATGTTTTATTCTGGAATGGAAGAAAGGATTAGTAGTCATGTATGTTGCACAAATATTATTGCACCACATTATGGGTGGTTGTGGCAACTTAATTTGAAGCTTGCTGAGAAGAGACTGGACCCAGATTAATTCAGCAGAGGTATTGGCAATAGCTTTATATTCAGCTTCGGTGCTAGAATGTGAGACTGTCTTTTGCTTCCGTGAACTCCAAGAAATTAAGTTTGGACCAAGAAAAATGCAATAACCTGTAGTAGACCGTCGATCATCAGGGCAACCTGCCTAGTATGAGTCAGAGAATGCCTGAAGAGAAAGTGAGTTTGACCGACCATTGTAGAAGAAGACCATAATGTGGTGTGAGTCTGAGATAGCACAATATCCTTTTAACAGCGCACCAATGGTTTGTTGTCGGTCAATGCATGTACTGGCATACCCTATTGATAGCAAAGGCAATATCTGGACGGGTGAAGCTTAAATATTGTAAGTTCCCAACAGTGCTACTGTAGAGTGTGGGGTCCGAAAAGGGATCTCTATGGTGTTGAGAGAGTGCTGCAGTAGAGACCATGGGAGAATAAATTGGTTTTGTTGCTGTCATATTTGTACGTTGAAGAAGATCATTGATATAGCGCTGTTGTGATAGTGGTAGACCAGCTTTTGTGAAATGGGCTTCAACTCCAAGAAAGTAGTGGAGGTGTCCAGGGTCTTTAAGAGAAAACTTGGATTGGAGCATGGAAATGAGTTGTGCAATTTGTATTGAGTTGGCCCTGTGATCACGATGTCATCTACTTAAATAAGGATGTACACAGGACTTGGTCCACGCCTATAGATGAATAATGAGGAGGCAGACTTGGAGCCCACAAAGCCCAAATCAATAAGCTAGGAACTAAGTTTTGAGTACCAAGCCCATATAACTTGTTTCAATCCATAAAGATATTTCTTCAAGTGACAAACATGATTCGGGAAAGCCGGATGCTTAAAACTAAGTGGTTGAGCCATGAATATATCTTCTTCAATATCTCCATGTAAAAATGTATTCTTCATGTCCAATTGGCAAATGACCCAATTGGAGGGAATAACAAGTGATAAAATGAGACGAATGGTGATGGGCTTGATCACCGGACTATAAGTTTTACCATAGTTGAGGCTTGCTTGTTGGTGATAACCTTTGGCCACAAGACAGACCTTGTTCAATAGAGCCATTCGCTCGTCGTTTTATCTTGAAAACTCATTTGCAGTCCATTAAATTCATTTTGGGTTTCGGGGAAACA
The DNA here is from genome assembly GCA_011037825.1 of Carya cathayensis. Classification (NCBI taxonomy): domain Eukaryota; kingdom Viridiplantae; phylum Streptophyta; class Magnoliopsida; order Fagales; family Juglandaceae; genus Carya; species Carya cathayensis. The sequence continues at coordinate 502,563 of QGSO01000255.1, read as the reverse complement.
AGTGTCTAGGTACCGTTTTGCATGAGGGCTGTGAATTCCTCATTCATAGCTTGATGCCATGTTGGGTGTTTGACGGTTGGGGTAGAGGAGGTTGGTTCTGACGCGTCAAGGTCCAAAGGAAGGGCTGTAGTGTTTAATGCTTGAGGTTGGCAGGCTAAGGTGCCATCTGGAAAAAGCTTGGGCCAAAAAATATGATTGCGAGCCTGAGTCTGCATGGGATGCTGAATCACTTGTGAAGATTACACTGGACGAGGAGCACTAGTTGTGGAACGTGTTGGTGTGGAGTCTGCGGAAGCAAGTTGGTCATGAGAGCTTTGTGAGAAATCTAGTGGTTATGATACACGGATGGTAGGAGGAAGGATAGCACCTGCAGTAACATTAGTGAAAGAACCCAATTATTGTGTTTGAGAAAATGGAAAGAGGGACTTATCAAATATAACATTTCTAGAAATATAGATGCGCCCAGAAGATTTATCTAAACATTTGTAGCCTTTGTGATGTTGGCTATATCTATAAGAAAGACACAACGAGAGGAATGAAAATCCATTTTATGTTGATTGTAGGGTCGAAGATGTGGCCAACATGCACAACCGAATGTTTTTAAAAATTTGTAATCAGGAACCTAATTGTATAATCGCTCAAGAGGAGTTTGATGGTTTATTACAGGAGAAGGTTACCGATTTATAAGGAAGGCAGCTATAGTAAAGGCATCATCCCAATATTTTTTAGGAACATGAGCAGGAGCAAGTAAAGTGAGCCCAGTTTCCACTAAGTGACGATGCTTACGTTCCACCGAGCCATTTTGTTCTTGAACATGAGGACATGAAATGCGGTGAGAAATACCAAAAGAATTCAAGAGAGTATGATATTTTTGATATTCACGTCCCCATCGGATTGAAGTGCTTTGTTGGGTCTGCCAAAATAACGTTCAACATGATTTTTGAAATTAATAAAGACAGAGGAAACCATAGATTTTGAAGAAATGGGAAACAACCAAATGTATTTAGAATAGTCATCTACAAAACAAATGTAGTAAAGATTGCCATTACTAGAGGGTTGAGGAGATGGCCCCTATACATCAGTAAATAGTAAATCTAATGGACCCTCTGAAATGGAGTCTGACAAATGAAAAAGGAGTTTGTGATTCTTGCCAAGTTGACATGAATGACAAACATTATTTGACTTAGTACTAGAAATAGCTAAATGGTGTTTTGATAAAATGTGCAGAACAAGACGGGGAGAATGATGGCCAAGACAATTGTGCCATTGATCAATAGAAGCTCGGACATGAAGAAGAGAAGTAGGAGCATGAGGAAGCTTTGAGATATGCTATAAAGGGTAAAGGCCATTGTTACTCTTGCCTTGGAGCAGGATGCATCCCAAGGATCGATCCTTGACACATAAAAAAGATAGGTGAAATTCGAAATACACATTATTATCTTTGGTGAATTGATAAACTAAAAGAAGTTTTTTTTTTTTTTTTGTGGGGAACATGAAGGGTATTATTCAGAAAGAAAGATTTTGAAGAGGAATATAAACAAGAACTAACATGATGAATATTTAGACCTTGACCATTACCAACCATAACTTGATCCTGTCTAGTGTAGCCCTCAGTCTGTAAATTTAGGTTGCCCAAGTCAGATGTAATGTGATGAGTAGCACTTATGTCAGGGTACCAGGCCTGATTAGAAGCTGGGGAAGTAGTTGTGATATAGGACTAGGGTGCTAAGGGAGTTTGGAATTCCTGATCAAACCGTTACCAACATTTTGGAGCTGTGTGGCTAACTATAAGACAAATTTGACAAAAGGAGCGAGAGGAGCCCGATTTATGAGCTAGAGCAGAGGAGGGATTAGGACGTCCACAACCACGCCCATGCCCTCTATTATGGTGACCACGAGAGTGAATACCAGAGGAAAATTTTCCACGACCATTGTTGTTGGGAGAACTGGAGGCCAAATTTGCAAAGATATCTATAGATGTGGTAACCTGTTCGACACGTAGTTCATGTGTGAGAAGATGGCCAAATAGTTCATCAAGCTGCATTGGTTCCAGGCGGGTGTTAACTGATGTAAAAAGGGGATCGTACTTAGTTGGTAAGCTAGCCAAAATATATGAGATAAGCTCTGAATCTCCCAGAGGCTGACCGATGGCTGAAAGTATATCAACAAAGCCTTTGGCTTTTTGAAATTAATCTTGGATTAAAAGACCCCTTTTTTTAGTGTACTGAGTTGGCAGAAATTGTTCATTTGGCAGGCCTCTGAGGTTGTGGGAAACATTTTCTCCAAGGTGAACTAGACCTCTCTAGAAGTCCCCATGCCAACAACATGGGTGAGGATAGGTTTAGAGAGAGAAGAGATGAGGGTACTCAAAATGAGTTGGTCTTGCTCATACCAAAAATCTTAGGCAGGGTTTGGATTAGGAATATCAGTAGAGGTTGTGGGTAATGTTTAGGGAGGTGCAGGCTTACTTCCATCAACAAATCCAAAAAGTTTTAGGTCACAGAGATAGGGTAAAAGTTTAGTCTTCCATGACAAATAATTGTCACGGGTTAATTTGAGGGTAATATGATGGGTGGGATGAGTAGGTGCAGGATTAGAGGCGGGATTGGAGGAGGAGGTGGTGGAGATGGACTTGATGCACATTGTATGGATCAGGTGGATTTGATACTATAAAGAGAAAATGATTTTAAACTTTGCTTCCCATAATTATTCTGGGAGTTTTATAATGATTTTATAGATGAATTCTGTTTTATAATGTACAATAAGAGGTTGAATTCAAAAACGTAAAATATCTCTATTTTACATTTATTTTTATCTTATCTTATCTTATCTTTAGTTGTTATATTTGAAGATAGAGATGAATCAGTTTGACTTGAACTATTGGCATCGAGTTTTGTGTAAGACAAGCTGTTGGAGTTTGTTTCGGAGGAGCATGTGTAGTGCTAATCCTATTTTGAATTTGAAGATGTTCCGGATGAAGTGGGCTTAGTCTCAATAATAATATACGAAACATTTTAATAATTTTATTTATTAATATAATATAAATAATCAAAAAATCTCATATCATCTCTATTTAAACAGGAATATAAAGTTTCTTTTAGTGTAACAGATAAAAAAATCGTCAGGTACTTAGGCATGGATAACGCGGTACTTCCGCACCATTGCAAACCCATTGCCGTAATTTTTATTTTTTCACATTAATTAAAAATTACTGACAATACAGTGATTCAAAACAAAATAAAATAATAAAATTTTAATTCTTATTGTAATATACTTGGTACTACCTCATTTTTCAACATTTACAGGGATTTTGGTCAGAAGTTGAAATTCAATATTTATTTTAAAGAATAATGTTAGTATAAATTCTAATTGTAAAAGTTTTGTATAAATTTTTTATAAAATTATAAATTAAATAAAAAATTCCTATTTTTTAATTATTTTATAAAATTTTTTTACATAAATTTATATATTTAATATGAAAAAATATAATTACAAATATAATTAATGTGATTGGTTAAAAAATATATTTTGTTAAAAATAATATTAATTTAAATTATAAATATAAATAAATTAATATTAATACGTAATTTTATTTATATATAATAAAACTCATTTAATATTTATATATATCATTTCTCTATTTTAAAACATGTCCAGCAACTAGAAATTAGTTTGGGCACTTATCACGCGAGAGACATGGTGGGTTATCACAAACGAGTCCCACCACGTGTCCCAAGGTGATGTGAAAGCATAAAAAAAGAAAAAAAGACAGTACGAAAACACCACCTATCCTTATTCCCTTAAATTTGACTGAAACTAAGATGAAAACCAGTCACAATCCAAACTACTTCCATCATCAGTTTCCGTCCTAGAAAAATGATGATAGGCTTATTATTTTTTATTATTAATTTATTAATTTATAGTATATTTCAAATTTTTTCTTTATTTTATTATTATTTTTAAAATTTTTTAATATCTTTAATTATTAAAAAAATATAATTTTAGTAATAATTACTTTATTGACCATTAAATAAATAATAAAAAAAAATTAACAAATAAAGATAATAAAAAATAATAATAAGAGACAGTAAACTCATCATTATCATTAAAAATATATACCTCTATTCGATAAATAATATAAATAATGTAAATGTCTGTCGTGATCTCTTAAGATTGGTCCATGATGTTAAGATTGGTCCATGATGTACAGAAGCAGATGTAAATCATGTCGCCCTGAGGAAGAACGTAGGAAAAGTTGAGATAATAATGGGTCGAAACAGGAAAAAGGTGTCCCCATCCAGCAAATATAGTTGATTCGAGAAATCATGTCACGCTCCATTGGAATCGGGGATGAATGGACCCCGAGGCCCGCACAAATGAGAGGTATCACTGTTCATTGATTTGACATTTTATCTTTCCATGATGAGCCGGTGGACGTGCTGCTGCCCCTCACCCCGATCACCTATCCCCCACTCAACCATTTAAAAACAAACAAAATAAATGAACCCAGGCTGCCTGCCTTTAGCTGCGTCCATGTCCCTTCAACTGCAAGTGCCCTTCGATATTTTCACCCACGTCTTGTTTGCAGTGCAGCCCTGGTCATGACTCATTGTTCGTCTGGGATTTGTATATATAATGGAAAATGCAACTCTTATCGTTACTTTTTATCGTTGGTTTATACTGTTGTATTTTTTTTAATTTTAATTTTAATTTTTATTTAATAATTAAGTAAATATTTTATAATAATATTATAATTCTTTTAAAAAAATATATGTAAAAATAAAAATAAAAAAATTTAAAGCACTAACAGAAACCCAACAGAAGCTCCCAACAATAGGAGTAACATTGCCCATATATAATTTATGATATTTTGTCTGTTAGAGGTAATCCTCCGTCGACAATCTCATGTCGTTACCTAATATCAAATTATTTTATTTAATTATTATAAATTTTTAAATTTTTTATATAAGATATAATAAATAATTTAATTTTTTAAAATTTTAAAAAATTAGATTAATTTGTTAATAAATCACTTGAACATAGTTATGTCATATCTATAAGACCAAGTGAACAGTATAATCGTACCACTGCATAGTAGCATTTTTTAAAATTATGACGGTGCTAGCGGATCACTCGGCACTTGCATTGGAATTAACACAAATTTAAATATTCTATTTTATTATTTTTTTGTAAAGATTTTTTTAACACTTTTAAGTATTAAAAATAAAAATAAAAATCTATATAATTTCACTAATAATTTTTTAAATTATTAAATAAAAAATAAATAAATTAATTAAAATGCATGAGATGGAGAATTTGAGAGTAAGATTGAGGGGCTACCTGACATTTTCCTTTTAATTATGCCTGCAGGTAGTTAACAGTACACACTACTTTTCTTATACACTTTGAGAGAGGAAATGTCAAATAGAGATACAAACAGATTTTGTGTACTAATTCGCGTACCGATCATTTTTTAATATAAAAAAATTATAAATTTTGAGAAAAGAAAATTTTTTTCTATTTCATGAAAATTATTTTCACCTTCAATTCACATCATTTCATCAAATATATATCTTATAAATCAATATTGATGCGTAAAATATGTTTGCAATAAGACTTTTCCAATATCAAAAGTGGGATGGTAGAGGATTATCATTATTTACAAAATTAAAAATAGGTTTTCTTTATTTGATAGATAACAAAATATATTTATAATTTTAAAATATATAAATCTCACACACTTATTTAAAAAATAAATAAATCTAAAATACACATTTTAAAAACAGCATTCATTTCTTTAAGAAAAAAAAAATGAAAAGAAGAAAAGATTTTCAAAGATCTCAGATTCTATAACGCGAGCCAGTACAAAGTCCCTATCAAGTACCCTACTCTAAGGAGATTCGCCCACGCATCGTTTATGGCAATGGAGTTTGAACACCACACAAAAAATTAAAAAACGTGAGTTCCTAGGAAGTCAACCATGTTTACGGGAACGATCTAGCTATATAGCTCATGTCTCTTTTTGTGTAAATCTGGTGGCAAGTCCAAGGAAGTAACACCGTCCAAATTAATATGGCCTTTGTTCACTTTTATAAAATTTTTTTGAGCTGTTACAAACATAAAAATAAGTTTTATAAAGAGATTTCATCCATTGATATGACACAATATTAACGTGTTATGTGTCTATTTTTTCTAACCCATATTTCCACACTTTCTCTCTCTCTTATTTCCCATGCACCCCCTCTCCTCAGCAGCGGCCTCTCTTCCCTGTACACCCTCTCTCCTCAGCAGCACCCCTCTCCTCAGCAGCACCCACCACTGCCATAGCTCGTCGACGGCCACCACCAACGGTCGTTCCCCCCTCACCCACTTTTCCCTCTTCACCTCGCTGCTCTTCCTTCCCATCTCCCTCCTCACTTTCTCTCTCTCTCCTCCCTCTCTCTTCCAACCGACGAGCTGTGCAAGTCTCAGGTTATTGTTACCCATCTCTCTCATCTCTTTTTCGAGTCGCCGTTACCCATCTCCTCCCTCACCATCGCCACAACTCATCGATGGCCACCACGCCAATCATGCCTCGGCATCTTCTGCCCACCATGGTCGTGCTTGGGGAGGGGGCATGGGGAGAGGGCAAGGGTGGGTAAGGGGGAGGGGAGGGAAAAAAAAAAAAAAAGAGAAACAAAAATAGTGGGCACATGGCACATTGTTAGTGTACTGTAAGCCATATTAGTGTTGGGATCATTTTTTGTCTATAGTGTTTTTCAAAATTTTTTATCTCATCTCATCTTATTTAATTATAACAATTTTTTAAAAATTTTACTTAAAATAAAATAAACAATTCAATCTTTTTAAATTTTAATACAAAAATAATATTAAAAAAATATATTTTAAGAATATTTTATTTAACTTTTAATTTTAATATCAATTCATCTCATCTCATATTTAAAAACAAATGAGGCCTAAATAAAAGGATTTATTATTATTATTATTATTGTTATTATTAAACGTTGGGGAGTTTGTAAGGGAAGGAAATAGGCAAAGCAAAGGATATGGCGAAGTGAGCTCCGATCCAAGGATGGCAGAATTGGATGTTTGTTTTGTGGCTCTAGGCAGTAGTGGCCCACGAATACAGTACTATACAAGAAAATCTCTTTAAAGAAGCCGAATGGGCCAGCCCGCAGTTATATTCATCATTCACTGTCCTAATGTCTCTGCAAATATGGACCCAAAATCTTAAATTCGGACACGTATACCGTAACAAGTTCAAAAAGCTACAAGCAGTTGGCGTGTATAAGAGCATTCACATCTCATTTTTTATAAAAATTTTTATAATTTAATTAAAAAGCATATTTTCTAAAATTTGTTCTTAAATTTTACTTATCTTTCAAAAATTTCATACATCTCATTTCTTATCATTTCTCTATTCTATTAAAATAATATTTCTTTATTTTTTCTTTATTACATTTTTCTCTCACCTCCCTTTATTAATTTAACTACAGACAATTTTATAAACTTAAAATAATGGTTTGAAGACAAACAGTAGATCCCCATATTTGGGGATTCTCTGTAGCAATCCTATCCATTCATCCTAAAATGGGGAATGAGATGAGGGTGGTTTGGGATGAAATCCCTAAATATTTTCTCAAATTATGGAGAATCCAGTGCTTTGGGGCATCGGATGTGAATGCTCTAAGTGTGGACAAATGGCGCTGACGTGAAAAAATAAAAAGGGTACTGTTTCAACTTTTAGATGATTGCCTTCATTTCCCTATATCAGATCCCTCTTCCTTCATTCCCTTACATATTTCAAATACTCGAAGACCCTCTCTGTGTTTATCTCCCACGAAAGACTCTCTCTGTACTTATCTCCCTAGAAAAAAGAAAGCTTTGTATTGTCTAAACTTGTTGAGTATTTTAGTTTGAAAATAAGGAAATTCGATAGGAAAAGTAAATTCCATTAAAACACCATTACAAAGTTATTCATTCAACAATAAAATAGACTGGAAAAATGCATTATCGCTAAAATGTTCATATTCAGAGATAACATTGATAGCATGAAACTTCCAAAAGGAGATAAGGTTTCTACAAACACATGGCCTAACTAAGTTGGGTCTAGTTTAAGATGAAAATTTTCTTTTGTTTTCTCGGTAGCTAAACAAACCCAAGTAAGAGTTTTGAGTTTTGACAACAAAACCACCGAGCATTTGTACCAAATGAGAGACTTTGCCAAAGCAATCACAGAAAATAAGAGTTTAAGAAAATGGAAAAGTACTTGTTTTTTAGATTTAGAAAAGATGAAAGCAGGTAGACTCAACACAGAGGAAAAAAAAACTAGTTGAATATGTCAAGAAGAAGCAGAAATGTAGATTGAGAAAAGAAAAAACTTTATCAATGCTTGATGAAGCTACCGACGGAGAAGACCCACATGAAAATAGAGACCCACGGTCCCAGATGAACAGGACGACTTAGAAGCACGATACCAAGCTTTGTTTCAGACTTTCAGTGAGTTTTTTCTTTATTTCTTATTTTGTTTCAGACTTTGGATGGAACCAGCTCAAACGAGCACAAAGATGAAGAAACACATGTAGGATGCAGATGATCAAACACGAGGAACAAACCCACTTGAAAGCTAGATAAATCCAAGTTTTGTTTTGATTTTCCTTCTTTCTTATTTCGCACATTTGGTTTTTTTTTTTTTTAAGCTGACATGGCATCAGCGACTTCGCACCGGTTGCGCCAAGTGATTGTACGTAGAACTAGTGGAGGAGAAAATGTTATTCTAGGTGAGAAAATCTATGATAAGTTGTAGACTTGACAATGACAATGACAATGAGAGTTTTGGTTTAGCAAAAAATCAACTTAAAAATAAATCTGACTAACACGTGAGCGTGTAAAACTACCTTTGTAAGATTCTTGTGTAGGCCAAATAATTCGTATGGATGCATGCTTTGCATGGAAAAAAATCTTTCAGTGAAGATGTGGATTCTTACAATCAGTTTCTCTTGCTGGTTTTGTCAAGATGTTCCATGTCTAATTGCTGGGCAAACAAGTCCTAAAATTAAGAAATTTAGAGGGGTGTTTCCAAGCGTGAAGGTGTTAAGCAGAAAAAAAATTGGATTATTACTGTATCAATCACTTCTACAAGTCCTCCTTTCTTTTTGGGTTTTTCTTTTTGATGAGTAGAATCTGAGCTCCAGTTTTCTGCATGATGATGCGTGCACATGTGCAGTCACCATTAGGGGTACTGTCTGCATCCAGAAACTTGTTTGAACTCCTGGCATCCTAGAAAGGAAGCTGCATGCTCATGCTCTCCTCAGCATCCAACTATTATTCCCATCTGTCAGAGCAAAGCTTCCACATCAATTTCCCTTATTTTTCAGCATTCCAGCACAGAGTACACCAAGAAAATTTTACATTTGAAGGACTAGAAAGCAGGTTCCAGATAAATTAAAACTGAGATGCACCAATCATCAAACCTACCTACAACATGTTTGATCTCCAACATGTTTCCCCCATTTATTGGCAAGAGCTAGCAAGAATATACTTTGTAGTATAATCAACATGAATATCGCATCATCATATGTGTCACTGGATATAATCCAACCATTTCACCATACAAATGCATCTATCATTACAAAATTGGCAGCAAAGCAATGCAGGAAAAAATATTAAACGCCCAAAGACAAATATTAAAAAGAAATGCATAATGTTTATTACTGACCTCGTTTTATATGGTGAAGTGTACAAGAAGCAGAGTTAACAATGAGCAAAGAACGCAACCCTGAATGTGTATCTGTCTACATGTCATAAGAAGTAATCAATGACTAATGAAGCATAGTTTGTTCAGCAATGCAGATCATGTTGCAGCCGTCCATTACCAGAGTCACATCTGATCAATGTTTCAGTTAGCCTGTTTTAACCTATAACATTTATCCCTTAATTTCCAGTTCCAGCCCTAGAGCTTCATTCTCTGAGCACCAACCTGCATCGTGCACTCTTATATTATGACCAACTTGCTGGGATCTGGATCCCTTCCATGTGCTAATTCATCATACACATCTGCTCCAATTCTTGTGTTCCTTTTCTTGCAAATCCATGCTGGGGGAGGAAGGAAATGAAGAAGGAAAACTGAAAGGGAAACAAAAGTAATTGGTACAATTCGAGATCAATGAAGTACGAGAAACAATGTTTGCAGGGGGACTAGAAGTTCTGTTCACTCAATGGAACGAAAATAGCAGAAAAGTAGTAAATATTTTTTAAAGGTGCTAGCTCCAGGCAAAATTCTGGCAGGATAATCTGCTCCAAAACCTCCCAATCAAAATCATTCATAGAGGAATGGGAGCTCAGATATTACAAAAAGCAAATATATGATAGGAATTACAGGAAACCATATGAAAGTTAACAAAGCCCCTCTCCATATGAATGACTTATCCAAGGGACGAGAAGGTATGCAACCATTATAATAGCTAATCCAAGCTCACTTGCACTCAACACCAGCTTCAGCAGCTCGGCGAGGCTTATTTTTTCTCCTACTTCCATTTTGTCGAAATCCGACAGACTTAGTCGAATCATTGGTGCTTGATTTTGTTCCGATACCATTCTCCACTCCCACCGAATCTATGTTTTCTTTGACCTGGGCAGACCGCTTCCTCTTTCGTCCATTCTCTATGGTAGCTTGATTTTTCACATCTTTTCTAGAAATATTGCGTTTAGAATTCTCACCATCTTCTTCTATCTTTTCAGCAACTTCTTCTTCTTCCTCTTCTGCTTCTTCTTCGATTTCATCCTTCAATGGTTTTTGAGGCCTTCCTCTTCTCCTGTACCCTGGACTTTTTCCTTCTTCACCACTTCCAGGATCCTCACGGACAGCAATAGCAGTTCGCTTCTTTCCTTTTCCTCTACCTCTTCCCATAATGAAGAAATTCCCCTGATAAAATTTTGATCAACTCAAGGAGATTGCTGCAAAGTCAAGTGGATAAACTTAGAGACGCAAGTTAAAACATATTAACTGAGACTGCAAATTTTAAATGATGATACGAAAACTAAGAGGCTAGCTATTTCACAGCAGAGGATTCAAGATACTTTTTATATCATGGCAACATTGAAGCTCATAATGACAACAGGTGGGAATGAATCGGGATATATAACCTGAACCAAAATCAACAATCTTTAAGAGGGCATATCCACAGCCTTACTAAAAACAAAACGGAATATAAACAAACTAAAAATCTTACAGTCCATCGTGATAAAATATAACAATCTGTATACTACCCTCTATGTGGTTGCTGAGGAAGCCGAGAAAAGATAAAATAGAATAAAAATACAATCTTGAATTAATTGTTTTGCGATCGTATAGTTTTGAATATGAAAACTCGCCTTAACCGTGCTGATAAGTTGATAAATACAATTGGTTATGTTTCTGACGTCCTATTTAACAAAATTAAATTCATGATTTTAGTTGGCCTCCTCTTTCTACATCCTTTTTCTAGTCAACCAACTCAAACATCAGTAAACAAATACATCGAGAACGGAAAAATCAAGGGATAAACAACCAAAAGAAGATAGAATATCACAAACCAAGTCACGCTCGTCATATAAAGAGCCAAATAAGCAAAACGAATTCTTTTCAGGATCAAAACAAAGGTAAATCGATGCTAACTTCACTTTGAACAATACATAGAGAAAAAAAAAAAACCAATAATAAATAAACGAGAAAAAGGAGAACCAAAACCATAAATCCTATGTATTATATCGTTTCGGACCAGAAAATGAAATACTGGCCTATCCGCGCTTAATTTTTCTCAGTGAAGTAGAGGTCTTTAAATTCTCAGTCCTCAAAAAACTAGAATCTATGTTTAAAAATAGTAATTTATTTTATTTTCCAACGTATTCCAAGAAGAACAGATCAAGTTTAATTCTTTTCTGAAAGCAAAAACTTTAGAGCGAACATATATCACTGCTATTATACAGTATGTTTTACAGAGAGAGAAACAACAAAAATGAAGCTAACCTTATAAGCACACATCCATTTTCTGCATGTAAAAAGCAAAACCCAATTCTCAAAATCTGATTTATACTAATCGAGAGACCATTAAAACCTCAAGAAACAAGTGGGTTTGTTTCTTTTGAAGGTTTCAACGTGAAGTAACTGAGGCCAAAAAGTGGTGGAAGCTATGATCTGAAGGAGAACTACTGAAGACCCAGATTAGTAAATGATGTGATTAAGGAAAAATGTTAGCATACACGATTGAGGCTTGAAGAGGTTTCTCAGATACGTACTGGTTTTGAGAGCTTGGCCAAAGAGGAGGAAGAGGCAGGAGAGAGCCAGGACATGGAAAGTGGTCAAGAAGTTAAAAGGATTTTCCCCCTTTTTTGATCCTCTGGTGAAAATAGTGGTCTGTGTGGTGAAAAATGTAGTAGGCGTCATGCCGAAGGCTCGTGCTCGAACCAACCTTCCGCTTTTTCAAATTTTTGGTGAATACTCAATTATAAATAATTAATTAATAGTTTGAATTATTTTACTTTATCATTCTTATATCATGTATTTGTTAAAAAAATAAATGTATAATATAGAGATGATGAGTATAATTAGTAATCTACTATGCTTTGATAACATATTTATACATGCATAAATAATGTATTTTTTTTAAAAGAAAACTGTCATCATTATTCATCAGAAAAACTTACATTAATGACCAGATGTATATATGCAAGGATATCTCCCTATTAACCATTAGCTCATAAACCAATTAATGCATTTAGAGCTCTACCAGTACATTATTTTATTTTATGGCTGGTCTGATTTTCACTACTACTGATATTCTTTATAGACAAACATTCAATGGACAACATTTTGCTTAAAAAAGACTCAACATCACTTTTCATAGAAAGAAATGATTCAACCTCTACAGACAAACTTTTTTTTTTTTAAACTAAACAATAAGGAAAACAGTAAGATAGATATAAAAAGACGAATTATAGTTTAGACCAACTTCAGTAGATTTTGATATCTTTGATGGCGTATAAAGGCATCATACTAAGTGAGCGAGTGAAGAGGATGGTAATGGTGGAGGAGAGCCTAGAAAAGCAGAGTAGGGACCTGACGCCGGGCCATGCCAGCTGAAGGTGAATGTACGAGAGAGAGAGAGAGAGAGAGAGAGGCTAGATGTACTTTGGGTTTGAGGAGCTTTTACGAAGCTGCTTTTAGCCTTTTATCCTGTAACGATAACTCATGCTGTGTCGTTTTTAGATAACTTTTCCCGTGTCTCTGCTCTCCTCCCTTCTCTCTCCTCTCTTATCTGCAGAATGGCTGTGATATGGGTGCCCATAGGCCATAAGCTTGATGTAGGGGGGCACTACAATAATATTTCAGGTGAAAAGTCTAATAAACCCCTACTTTCTAGCTTTGTGCCTTGCAAATGTGGGTATTTTTGGATAATGCATCGTGGTCAAAGTGTCCACCAATATTTACACCAAAAGTAAATGATGCTAATAAAAGTTGGGTTCCAATGTTACCTTTACGTCATGACTCATTACTTGCACTAGACTACCTAGTGTAATTTAAAATGAAGGCAAGTGACGATTAGGTACTAGTTAGTTTATTCGGCTTAACTTAATTACGGAAAAGTCAAGTCGAAAGTCAGTCTTGAATATAAGTGATACAAGTCATCTTGTAAATTTCAATTCATAATATTATTTATATTTATTTTATAATAAAAATAATTTTATAATTTAATAAATCATGTGATTTTATTTGTACAGAATCTTTTTATAATAAAGCATTTTACTGATTATTATACATCTCCAAAAGATTATCAAAATTAATGACGTGGAATATACTTATTGGTCATTGTTGTATATGCATATGGGTAATTTTCGTGACAAACTTACGTAGGCAAACTCAATGGGCAAATTATGTACCATGGTAGCAACCCTACATAAATAGAGAGAGAATATGATATGTAGTGTGTGGACTTATATTTATAATTTTTCTTCAATTATTAAGATCTAAGAATTTTCTTTTTTTTTTTTTATACGGGATAAAATCCTGAAATCCCAGAGCTTTAAAAAAAAAAAAAATTATGGGCTATTTTGGTAGAACGAAGAGACTCCAACCACCTAATCAAACCAAAAAGTCCCATCTACTTAGGACCCTCGTTGAAATACAGGGCACGTACAACCTTGTCAATCTGCTTCTTCTTATTTAGCAACCAAACAACCAACTTGTACTACTAATTGAACTTCCAGTTATGAGGATCAAAACGTCCGTACGCAAGAAATTTAGATGCTGGTCGGAGTATCATCCCCCCAAAACGTCGGCTCTCTCTCTCCCTGTCTTTTGGCTCAAGAGTTCGAGAGATTTTATATACACGTGCTTTATCTTAAAATATTGTTTCAGATAATGTAACTTTCCGTTCCAAATTGGTCAGATGATATTGTCTATATTTTTTAAAAAAATTAATTAATACTATAAGAGTTTTATTAAATACAATCATTTTTACATATTTTTTATACACTTTATTAATTTGATTGGCTAAATCAGTTATTTTATGTTAAAAAATAATGCAGTCAATCATATCAATAAAATACCAAACGAATATGTAAAAATAAATATAAATAAAATATTTTATATTATAATTAATATTCTAAAATCAAGAACTTAAGAAATATAGACCACATGATGTATAATTCAAAATGATTAATCAATTATATAATATAAAACTCTCTTAAATATTATAAAAATGTAATAAATTTTTATTTTAAAATAATGTAAAATCTCATATACCACATATTTTTTATCATTTATAAAAAATGAAATTTAGTTAAATTAATTTAAAAAAAAAAACACTTTGTTACCTTCGTGTCTCGATCATGCAAAATGATATAAACATGGAGGATGTTTTGGGAATTAAAAAACTCAACACCGATCATTGCATGCTTACCAAATAAGAAATATGTGCCAACTTTTCTCAAGAAAATATGTGCCAACTTTTCCTATTTCGGATGAAATGGGAGGCCGCCGGTCCCATCGACTACTTTATCTAGGATACCCAACAGCAAAGTCCTTAAGAAATCAGATGGGTTTGAACAACATTTCTAAATTAGGTTTTATTTTTTTTTTTTTTTTGAGAAATCAATATGTTTGGACTTCTTCAAGATATTTTCAGCTATTGACATAATTGTTTACAAAACAACAAAATCGGTGCAAGTTGCTAACTTTCTATTTTTATCTTACACGTCATTGTATAAAGTAACAAAATGTGAAAGCGAAAAGGTGCAGTAATGCTATTTATTATTTTTTTATTATTTTATGATGTGACATTATATGATTTGAGATTATTTATTATATTTTGACTTGTAAACCTATCATTTAATATCATATTATAAGATGATGAGAGGATAATGAAAAAATAGATGATGAATAAATTTTTTATTTGGGTGAGTGAGTATTGCCTACTCTCTTTGAAAATTTGATAAATCTAAAACCTATAAAAAATTATTTTTTAAATAAAATATATTAAATTTATACACCCTATAATTATATATGGTATTACTTTTTTTTATAAATGATGTACATTAAATTCTTTGATAACTTGAGAAAATACCGAGCATTTACTATGAAAACGATAATTTATTACAAGAGTGGACTAGCATACGTGCATTTCTCGATTATAACAAATATTTCATATACAGTTATAGAATACCGGTACGAGAAAAAGAAGCGAGCAAGGGCTGAGAAGCTATCTCAAATTTGAGTAATATTATATATAGTTATTTTTACGTATACTTTATTCATTTTATTGATGTGATTGATAGTATTAATTTTTTTTAATACATAACTAATCACATCAATAGAGTATACAAAATAGTACATAAAAATGACTGTATATAAAATTTTTGCTCAAATTTAAATTATAAGGTATGAAAGCTAAGCTCCTATTCTATGCATTGAATTAGACTAACAAATTGATTCAAAAAATAAATAAATTAGACTAACAATTTGAGAGGTAGATAATAGCAAGGAAATTTTCTTTCAAGTAATGCTATGTGTAGTGAAGTATGTAAATGTCGCGCAATCGTTTTGAAAAAGAGTGGTATCAATTATTAAAAAATTATTTATTTATTATTGTAGATATCTTATTTACTCATTTTTTTAAAAAGATTACACAGCGTTTGTAAATTCCACGATTGTAAATATCATTTATCTTTTCTTTAAGATCCTTTAACAAGAGGTTGTATGCACTAGAAAAAAATGAATATTTATTACAATTTATTTGTGATGAAAATAATTATTGAAATTCATTTTGACAACAAATAGTCATTTGAGCAAAAAACAATCAATAAAACAAACATAGGAAAATAAATAACACGAAACAAATAGAAAATCGAAAATAGTCTAAAGAGAAAAATGGAATATAAAAAATGTGTTATGCATTTGAGAAAATATTGCCTAAATAATTCTTAGGTTATAAAATTAAACATAAATCATGATATTAACCAATTTGAATCACAACTCAGATTTATGATTCTTAACAGTTTTTCCATCTAAAACCAATAAAAATGTCAATGAAGTAATTAAAATATAATAGTTCTAGATATAAAATGTGCAATAATTAAGCTCAATCACTAGGTACATTGCATCCTTAATTGTCATGAACGGAGGCATGTAACCTTATGTTGCATGTCCTAACGGTTTAGAGTCTGTCCGATCCCAAGCGGAATCTGGGGGCGTCACAGTTAGTCTCCCCTTTAAGGTTAGCCACAATTTCTGAGAATTATTTGTTGCGAGTCCCTTTACCCATGTCACAGGAACCCTACTCTGATACCATTTGTTGCGTAACCGACTACAAATAGACAAATAATTCTCAAACTTCGAATGCCTAGACCTCCTAAATGCACTCAAGGCAAATTTGAATCAATAAACAATGTTTTATAATGATGATGACAGTCTTGATTTATTTCCCCAAGTTAATTGATCCATATGCGTTTTTGACAATTATTTAGAATAGTGTGCTATTTTTATAAAGATGTTTAGTCTATGATCAAATATATAACACAATGAGACAACACACAAAATGTAAAGGCTATTATTGCTGTATTATCTAATTAGTATAATTAAAGAGAAAGTGATTTTGAGCTTTGCTTCCCATAATTATTTTGGGAGCTTAAGAAGGATTTTATAGATGAATTCTGTTTTACAATGTACAGCAAGAGGATGAATTTAAAAACGTAAACTATCTTTATTTTACATTTATCTTTATCCTATCTTATCTTTAGTCGTTACATTTGAAGATGGAGATGAATTAATTTGACTTGAACTATCGGCACCGAGTTTTGTGGAAGACCAGCTGTTGGAGTTTGTTTCGAAGGAGCTTGTGTTGTGCTGATCATGTTTTGAATTTGAAGATGTTCTTAATGAAGTGGGCTTAGTCTCAATACGCCCCCACAAGTTCAACGGGATCTCTCGGATGTTGAGGTTGTGTTGAATAGAGGCAAAATGAGATGGTGGTAATGGCTTTGTTAAAGCATCTACAAGTTGATCATTCAACAAAAGAAAATGTACATTGAGAGATTTGGAGGCAACTTGATCACGAACAAAATGGCAGTCTATAGAAATATGTTTTATTCTGGAATGGAAGAAAGGATTAGTAGTCATGTATGTTGCACAAATATTATTGCACCACATTATGGGTGGTTGTGGCAACTTAATTTGAAGCTTGCTGAGAAGAGACTGGACCCAGATTAATTCAGCAGAGGTATTGGCAATAGCTTTATATTCAGCTTCGGTGCTAGAATGTGAGACTGTCTTTTGCTTCCGTGAACTCCAAGAAATTAAGTTTGGACCAAGAAAAATGCAATAACCTGTAGTAGACCGTCGATCATCAGGGCAACCTGCCTAGTATGAGTCAGAGAATGCCTGAAGAGAAAGTGAGTTTGACCGACCATTGTAGAAGAAGACCATAATGTGGTGTGAGTCTGAGATAGCACAATATCCTTTTAACAGCGCACCAATGGTTTGTTGTCGGTCAATGCATGTACTGGCATACCCTATTGATAGCAAAGGCAATATCTGGACGGGTGAAGCTTAAATATTGTAAGTTCCCAACAGTGCTACTGTAGAGTGTGGGGTCCGAAAAGGGATCTCTATGGTGTTGAGAGAGTGCTGCAGTAGAGACCATGGGAGAAGAAATTGGTTTTGTTGCTGTCATATTTGTACGTTGAAGAAGATCATTGATATAGCGCTGTTGTGATAGTGGTAGACCAGCTTTTGTGAAATGGGCTTCAACTCCAAGAAAGTAGTGGAGGTGTCCAGGGTCTTTAAGAGAAAACTTGGATTGGAGCATGGAAATGAGTTGTGCAATTTGTATTGAGTTGGCCCTGTGATCACGATGTCATCTACTTAAATAAGGATGTACACAGGACTTGGTCCACGCCTATAGATGAATAATGAGGAGGCAGACTTGGAGCCCACAAAGCCCAAATCAATAAGCTAGGAACTAAGTTTTGAGTACCAAGCCCATATAACTTGTTTCAATCCATAAAGATATTTCTTCAAGTGACAAACATGATTCGGGAAAGCCGGATGCTTAAAACTAAGTGGTTGAGCCATGAATATATCTTCTTCAATATCTCCATGTAAAAATGTATTCTTCATGTCCAATTGGCAAATGACCCAATTGGAGGGAATAACAAGTGATAAAATGAGACGAATGGTGATGGGCTTGATCACCGGACTATAAGTTTTACCATAGTTGAGGCTTGCTTGTTGGTGATAACCTTTGGCCACAAGACAGACCTTGTTCAATAGAGCCATTCGCTCGTCGTTTTATCTTGAAAACTCATTTGCAGTCCATTAAATTCATTTTGGGTTTCGGGGAAACAAGTGTCTAGGTACCGTTTTGCATGAGGGCTGTGAATTCCTCATTCATAGCTTGATGCCATGTTGGGTGTTTGACGGTTGGGGTAGAGGAGGTTGGTTCTGACGCGTCAAGGTCCAAAGGAAGGGCTGTAGTGTTTAATGCTTGAGGTTGGCAGGCTAAGGTGCCATCTGGAAAAAGCTTGGGCCAAAAAATATGATTGCGAGCCTGAGTCTGCATGGGATGCTGAATCACTTGTGAAGATTACACTGGACGAGGAGCACTAGTTGTGGAACGTGTTGGTGTGGAGTCTGCGGAAGTAAGTTGGTCATGAGAGCTTTGTGAGAAATCTAGTGGTTATGATACACGGATGGTAGGAGGAAGGATAGCACCTGCAGTAACATTAGTGAAAGAACCCAATTATTGTGTTTGAGAAAATGGAAAGAGGGACTTATCAAATATAACATTTCTAGAAATATAGATGCGCCCAGAAGATTTATCTAAACATTTGTAGCCTTTGTGATGTTGGCTATATCTATAAGAAAGACACAACGAGAGGAATGAAAATCCATTTTATGTTGATTGTAGGGTCGAAGATGTGGCCAACATGCACAACCGAATGTTTTTAAAAATTTGTAATCAGGAACCTAATTGTATAATCGCTCAAGAGGAGTTTGATGGTTTATTACAGGAGAAGGTTACCGATTTATAAGGAAGGCAGCTATAGTAAAGGCATCATCCCAATATTTTTTAGGAACATGAGCAGGAGCAAGTAAAGTGAGCCCAGTTCCCAATATTTTTTAGGAACATGAGCAGGAGCAAGTAAAGTGAGCCCAGTTTCCACTAAGTGACGATGCTTACGTTCCACCGAGCCATTTTGTTCTTGAACATGAGGACATGAAATGCGGTGAGAAATACCAAAAGAATTCAAGAGAGTATGATATTTTTGATATTCACGTCCCCATCGGATTGAAGTGCTTTGTTGGGTCTGCCAAAATAACGTTCAACATGATTTTTGAAATTAATAAAGACAGAGGAAACCATAGATTTTGAAGAAATGGGAAACAACCAAATGTATTTAGAATAGTCATCTACAAAACAAATGTAGTAAAGATTGCCATTACTAGAGGGTTGAGGAGATGGCCCCTATACATCAGTAAATAGTAAATCTAATGGACCCTCTGAAATGGAGTCTGACAAATGAAAAAGGAGTTTGTGATTCTTGCCAAGTTGACATGAATGACAAACATTATTTGACTTAGTACTAGAAATAGCTAAATGGTGTTTTGATAAAATGTGCAGAACAAGACGGGGAGAATGATGGCCAAGACAATTGTGCCATTGATCAATAGAAGCTCGGACATGAAGAAGAGAAGTAGGAGCATGAGGAAGCTTTGAGATATGCTATAAAGGGTAAAGGCCATTGTTACTCTTGCCTTGGAGCAGGATGCATCCCAAGGATCGATCCTTGACACATAAAAAAGATAGGTGAAATTCGAAATACACATTATTATCTTTGGTGAATTGATAAACTAAAAGAAGTTTTTTTTTTTTTTTTTGTGGGGAACATGAAGGGTATTATTCAGAAAGAAAGATTTTGAAGAGGAATATAAACAAGAACTAACATGATGAATATTTAGACCTTGACCATTACCAACCATAACTTGATCCTGTCTAGTGTAGCCCTTAGTCTGTAAATTTAGGTTGCCCAAGTCAGATGTAATGTGATGAGTAGCACTTATGTCAGGGTACCAGGCCTGATTAGAAGCTGGGGAAGTAGTTGTGATATAGGACTAGGGTGCTAAGGGAGTTTGGAATTCCTGATCAAACCGTTACCAACATTTTGGAGCTGTGTGGCTAACTATAAGACAAATTTGACAAAAGGAGCGAGAGGAGCCCGATTTATGAGCTAGAGCAGAGGAGGGATTAGGACGTCCACAACCACGCCCATGCCCTCTATTATGGTGACCACGAGAGTGAATACCAGAGGAAAATTTTCCACGACCATTGTTGTTGGGAGAACTGGAGGCCAAATTTGCAAAGATATCTATAGATGTGGTAACCTGTTCGACACGTAGTTCATGTGTGAGAAGATGGCCAAATAGTTCATCAAGCTGCATTGGTTCCAGGCGGGTGTTAACTGATGTAAAAAGGGGATCGTACTTAGTTGGTAAGCTAGCCA
The DNA here is from genome assembly GCA_011037825.1 of Carya cathayensis. NCBI lineage: Eukaryota > Viridiplantae > Streptophyta > Magnoliopsida > Fagales > Juglandaceae > Carya > Carya cathayensis. Next base: position 481,527 of record QGSO01000255.1, on the reverse strand, counting down.
AAATATATGAGATAAGCTCTGAATCTCCCAGAGGCTGACCGATGGCTGAAAGTATATCAACAAAGCCTTTGGCTTTTTGAAATTAATCTTGGATTAAAAGACCCCTTTTTTTAGTGTACTGAGTTGGCAGAAATTGTTCATTTGGCAGGCCTCTGAGGTTGTGGGAAACATTTTCTCCAAGGTGAACTAGACCTCTCTAGAAGTCCCCATGCCAACAACATGGGTGAGGATAGGTTTAGAGAGAGAAGAGATGAGGGTACTCAAAATGAGTTGGTCTTGCTCATACCAAAAATCTTAGGCAGGGTTTGGATTAGGAATATCAGTAGAGGTTGTGGGTAATGTTTAGGGAGGTGCAGGCTTACTTCCATCAACAAACCCAAAAAGTTTTAGGTCACAGAGATAGGGTAAAAGTTTAGTCTTCCATGACAAATAATTGTCACGGGTTAATTTGAGGGTAATATGATGGGTGGGATGAGTAGGTGCAGGATTAGAGGCGGGATTGGAGGAGGAGGTGGTGGAGATGGACTTGATGCACATTGTATGGATCAGGTGGATTTGATACTATAAAGAGAAAATGATTTTAAACTTTGCTTCCCATAATTATTCTGGGAGTTTTATAATGATTTTATAGATGAATTCTGTTTTATAATGTACAATAAGAGGTTGAATTCAAAAACGTAAAATATCTCTATTTTACATTTATTTTTATCTTATCTTATCTTATCTTTAGTTGTTATATTTGAAGATAGAGATGAATCAGTTTGACTTGAACTATTGGCATCGAGTTTTGTGTAAGACAAGCTGTTGGAGTTTGTTTCGGAGGAGCATGTGTAGTGCTAATCCTATTTTGAATTTGAAGATGTTCCGGATGAAGTGGGCTTAGTCTCAATAATAATATACGAAACATTTTAATAATTTTATTTATTAATATAATATAAATAATCAAAAAATCTCATATCATCTCTATTTAAACAGGAATATAAAGTTTCTTTTAGTGTAACAGATAAAAAAATCGTCAGGTACTTAGGCATGGATAACGCGGTACTTCCGCACCATTGCAAACCCATTGCCGTAATTTTTATTTTTTCACATTAATTAAAAATTACTGACAATACAGTGATTCAAAACAAAATAAAATAATAAAATTTTAATTCTTATTGTAATATACTTGGTACTACCTCATTTTTCAACATTTACAGGGATTTTGGTCAGAAGTTGAAATTCAATATTTATTTTAAAGAATAATGTTAGTATAAATTCTAATTGTAAAAGTTTTGTATAAATTTTTTATAAAATTATAAATTAAATAAAAAATTCCTATTTTTTAATTATTTTATAAAATTTTTTTACATAAATTTATATATTTAATATGAAAAAATATAATTACAAATATAATTAATGTGATTGGTTAAAAAATATATTTTGTTAAAAATAATATTAATTTAAATTATAAATATAAATAAATTAATATTAATACGTAATTTTATTTATATATAATAAAACTCATTTAATATTTATATATATCATTTCTCTATTTTAAAACATGTCCAGCAACTAGAAATTAGTTTGGGCACTTATCACGCGAGAGACATGGTGGGTTATCACAAACGAGTCCCACCACGTGTCCCAAGGTGATGTGAAAGCATAAAAAAAGAAAAAAAGACAGTACGAAAACACCACCTATCCTTATTCCCTTAAATTTGACTGAAACTAAGATGAAAACCAGTCACAATCCAAACTACTTCCATCATCAGTTTCCGTCCTAGAAAAATGATGATAGGCTTATTATTTTTTATTATTAATTTATTAATTTATAGTATATTTCAAATTTTTTCTTTATTTTATTATTATTTTTAAAATTTTTTAATATCTTTAATTATTAAAAAAATATAATTTTAGTAATAATTACTTTATTGACCATTAAATAAATAATAAAAAAAAATTAACAAATAAAGATAATAAAAAATAATAATAAGAGACAGTAAACTCATCATTATCATTAAAAATATATACCTCTATTCGATAAATAATATAAATAATGTAAATGTCTGTCGTGATCTCTTAAGATTGGTCCATGATGTTAAGATTGGTCCATGATGTACAGAAGCAGATGTAAATCATGTCGCCCTGAGGAAGAACGTAGGAAAAGTTGAGATAATAATGGGTCGAAACAGGAAAAAGGTGTCCCCATCCAGCAAATATAGTTGATTCGAGAAATCATGTCACGCTCCATTGGAATCGGGGATGAATGGACCCCGAGGCCCGCACAAATGAGAGGTATCACTGTTCATTGATTTGACATTTTATCTTTCCATGATGAGCCGGTGGACGTGCTGCTGCCCCTCACCCCGATCACCTATCCCCCACTCAACCATTTAAAAACAAACAAAATAAATGAACCCAGGCTGCCTGCCTTTAGCTGCGTCCATGTCCCTTCAACTGCAAGTGCCCTTCGATATTTTCACCCACGTCTTGTTTGCAGTGCAGCCCTGGTCATGACTCATTGTTCGTCTGGGATTTGTATATATAATGGAAAATGCAACTCTTATCGTTACTTTTTATCGTTGGTTTATACTGTTGTATTTTTTTTAATTTTAATTTTAATTTTTATTTAATAATTAAGTAAATATTTTATAATAATATTATAATTCTTTTAAAAAAATATATGTAAAAATAAAAATAAAAAAATTTAAAGCACTAACAGAAACCCAACAGAAGCTCCCAACAATAGGAGTAACATTGCCCATATATAATTTATGATATTTTGTCTGTTAGAGGTAATCCTCCGTCGACAATCTCATGTCGTTACCTAATATCAAATTATTTTATTTAATTATTATAAATTTTTAAATTTTTTATATAAGATATAATAAATAATTTAATTTTTTAAAATTTTAAAAAATTAGATTAATTTGTTAATAAATCACTTGAACATAGTTATGTCATATCTATAAGACCAAGTGAACAGTATAATCGTACCACTGCATAGTAGCATTTTTTAAAATTATGACGGTGCTAGCGGATCACTCGGCACTTGTATTGGAATTAACACAAATTTAAATATTCTATTTTATTATTTTTTTGTAAAGATTTTTTTAACACTTTTAAGTATTAAAAATAAAAATAAAAATCTATATAATTTCACTAATAATTTTTTAAATTATTAAATAAAAAATAAATAAATTAATTAAAATGCATGAGATGGAGAATTTGAGAGTAAGATTGAGGGGCTACCTGACATTTTCCTTTTAATTATGCCTGCAGGTAGTTAACAGTACACACTACTTTTCTTATACACTTTGAGAGAGGAAATGTCAAATAGAGATACAAACAGATTTTGTGTACTAATTCGCGTACCGATCATTTTTTAATATAAAAAAATTATAAATTTTGAGAAAAGAAAATTTTTTTCTATTTCATGAAAATTATTTTCACCTTCAATTCACATCATTTCATCAAATATATATCTTATAAATCAATATTGATGCGTAAAATATGTTTGCAATAAGACTTTTCCAATATCAAAAGTGGGATGGTAGAGGATTATCATTATTTACAAAATTAAAAATAGGTTTTCTTTATTTGATAGATAACAAAATATATTTATAATTTTAAAATATATAAATCTCACACACTTATTTAAAAAATAAATAAATCTAAAATACACATTTTAAAAACAGCGTTCATTTCTTTAAGAAAAAAAAAATGAAAAGAAGAAAAGATTTTCAAAGATCTCAGATTCTATAACGCGAGCCAGTACAAAGTCCCTATCAAGTACCCTACTCTAAGGAGATTCGCCCACGCATCGTTTATGGCAATGGAGTTTGAACACCACACAAAAAATTAAAAAACGTGAGTTCCTAGGAAGTCAACCATGTTTACGGGAACGATCTAGCTATATAGCTCATGTCTCTTTTTGTGTAAATCTGGTGGCAAGTCCAAGGAAGTAACACCGTCCAAATTAATATGGCCTTTCACTTTTATAAAAAATTTTAGAGTTGTTAGAAACATAAAAATAGATTCTATAAAAAGATTTCATCCATTAATATGATATAATATTAACGTGTTAGGTGTCTATTTTTCCTAACCCATATTTCCACACTTCCTCACTCTCTTCTTTCGCATTCACCCCCTCCCCTCAACAGCGGCCTCTCTTCCCTGTGCACCCCCTCGCCTCAGCAGCACCCACCACTGCCATAGCATGTCGACGGTCACCACTAACGGCCGTTCCCCCCTCACCCACTTTTCCTCTTCCCCTCGCTGCTCTCCCTTCCCATCTCCCTCCTCACTTTCTCTCTCTCTCTTTCAGCCGACGAGCTGTGCAGGTCTCAGGTTGTCGTTACCCATCTCTCTCATCGCTTTTTTGAGTCGCCGTTACCCATCTCCCCCCTCACCATCGCCACAGCTCATCGATGGCCACCACGCCAATCGTGCCTCGGCATCTTCTGCCCACCATGGTCATGCTTGGGGAGGGGGCATGGGAGAGGGCAAGGGTGGGTAAGGGGGAGGGGAGGAAAAAAAAAAAAAAGAAACAAAAATAGTGGGCACATGGCACATTGTTAGTGTGATGTATGCCATATTAGTGTTGGGATCAATTTTTGTCTATAGTGTTTTTCAAAATTTTTTATCTCATCTTATCTTATTTAATTATAACAATTTTTTAAAAATTTTACTTAAAATAAAATAAACAATTCAATCTTTTTAAATTTTAATACAAAAATAATATTAAAAAAATATATTTTAAGAATATTTTATTTAACTTTTAATTTTAATATCAATTCATCTCATCTCATATTTAAAAACAAATGAGGCCTAAATAAAAGGATTTATTATTATTATTATTATTGTTATTATTAAACGTTGGGGAGTTTGTAAGGGAAGGAAATAGGCAAAGCAAAGGATATTGCGAAGTGAGCTCCGATCCAAGGATGGCAGAATTGGATGTTTGTTTTGTGGCTCTAGGCAGTAGTGGCCCACGAATACAGTACTATACAAGAAAATCTCTTTAAAGAAGCCGAATGGGCCAGCCCGCAGTTATATTCATCATTCACTGTCCTAATGTCTCTGCAAATATGGACCCAAAATCTTAAATTCGGACACGTATACCGTAACAAGTTCAAAAAGCTACAAGCAGTTGGCGTGTATAAGAGCATTCACATCTCATTTTTTATAAAAATTTTTATAATTTAATTAAAAAGCATATTTTCTAAAATTTGTTCTTAAATTTTACTTATCTTTCAAAAATTTCATACATCTCATTTCTTATCATTTCTCTATTCTATTAAAATAATATTTCTTTATTTTTTCTTTATTATATTTTTCTCTCACCTCCCTTTATTAATTTAACTACAGACAATTTTATAAACTTAAAATAATGGTTTGAAGACAAACAGTAGATCCCCATATTTGGGGATTCTCTGTAGCAATCCTATCCATTCATCCTAAAATGGGGAATGAGATGAGGGTGGTTTGGGATGAAATCCCTAAATATTTTCTCAAATTATGGAGAATCCAGTGCTTTGGGGCACCGGATGTGAATGCTCTAAGTGTGGACAAATGGCGCTGACGTGAAAAAATAAAAAGGGTACTGTTTCAACTTTTAGATGATTGCCTTCATTTCCCTATATCAGATCCCTCTTCCTTCATTCCCTTACATATTTCAAATACTCGAAGACCCTCTCTGTGTTTATCTCCCACGAAAGACTCTCTCTGTACTTATCTCCCTAGAAAAAAGAAAGCTTTGTATTGTCTAAACTTGTTGAGTATTTTAGTTTGAAAATAAGGAAATTCGATAGGAAAAGTAAATTCCATTAAAACACCATTACAAAGTTATTCATTCAACAATAAAATAGACTGGAAAAATGCATTATCGCTAAAATGTTCATATTCAGAGATAACATTGATAGCATGAAACTTCCAAAAGGAGATAAGGTTTCTACAAACACATGGCCTAACTAAGTTGGGTCTAGTTTAAGATGAAAATTTTCTTTTGTTTTCTCGGTAGCTAAACAAACCCAAGTAAGAGTTTTGAGTTTTGACAACAAAACCACCGAGCATTTGTACCAAATGAGAGACTTTGCCAAAGCAATCACAGAAAATAAGAGTTTAAGAAAATGGAAAAGTACTTGTTTTTTAGATTTAGAAAAGATGAAAGCAGGTAGACTCAACACAGAGGAAAAAAAAACTAGTTGAATATGTCAAGAAGAAGCAGAAATGTAGATTGAGAAAAGAAAAAACTTTATCAATGCTTGATGAAGCTACCGACGGAGAAGACCCACATGAAAATAGAGACCCACGGTCCCAGATGAACAGGACGACTTAGAAGCACGATACCAAGCTTTGTTTCAGACTTTCAGTGAGTTTTTTCTTTATTTCTTATTTTGTTTCAGACTTTGGATGGAACCAGCTCAAATGAGCACAAAGATGAAGAAACACATGTAGGATGCAGATGATCAAACACGAGGAACAAACCCACTTGAAAGCTAGATAAATCCAAGTTTTGTTTTGATTTTCCTTCTTTCTTATTTCGCACATTTGGTTTTTTTTTTTTTTAAGCTGACATGGCATCAGCGACTTCGCACCGGTTGCGCCAAGTGATTGTACGTAGAACTAGTGGAGGAGAAAATGTTATTCTAGGTGAGAAAATCTATGATAAGTTGTAGACTTGACAATGACAATGACAATGAGAGTTTTGGTTTAGCAAAAAATCAACTTAAAAATAAATCTGACTAACACGTGAGCGTGTAAAACTACCTTTGTAAGATTCTTGTGTAGGCCAAATAATTCGTATGGATGCATGCTTTGCATGGAAAAAAATCTTTCAGTGAAGATGTGGATTCTTACAATCAGTTTCTCTTGCTGGTTTTGTCAAGATGTTCCATGTCTAATTGCTGGGCAAACAAGTCCTAAAATTAAGAAATTTAGAGGGGTGTTTCCAAGCGTGAAGGTGTTAAGCAGAAAAAAAATTGGATTATTACTGTATCAATCACTTCTACAAGTCCTCCTTTCTTTTTGGGTTTTTCTTTTTGATGAGTAGAATCTGAGCTCCAGTTTTCTGCATGATGATGCGTGCACATGTGCAGTCACCATTAGGGGTACTGTCTGCATCCAGAAACTTGTTTGAACTCCTGGCATCCTAGAAAGGAAGCTGCATGCTCATGCTCTCCTCAGCATCCAACTATTATTCCCATCTGTCAGAGCAAAGCTTCCACATCAATTTCCCTTATTTTTCAGCATTCCAGCACAGAGTACACCAAGAAAATTTTACATTTGAAGGACTAGAAAGCAGGTTCCAGATAAATTAAAACTGAGATGCACCAATCATCAAACCTACCTACAACATGTTTGATCTCCAACATGTTTCCCCCATTTATTGGCAAGAGCTAGCAAGAATATACTTTGTAGTATAATCAACATGAATATCGCATCATCATATGTGTCACTGGATATAATCCAACCATTTCACCATACAAATGCATCTATCATTACAAAATTGGCAGCAAAGCAATGCAGGAAAAAATATTAAACGCCCAAAGACAAATATTAAAAAGAAATGCATAATGTTTATTACTGACCTCGTTTTATATGGTGAAGTGTACAAGAAGCAGAGTTAACAATGAGCAAAGAACGCAACCCTGAATGTGTATCTGTCTACATGTCATAAGAAGTAATCAATGACTAATGAAGCATAGTTTGTTCAGCAATGCAGATCATGTTGCAGCCGTCCATTACCAGAGTCACATCTGATCAATGTTTCAGTTAGCCTGTTTTAACCTATAACATTTATCCCTTAATTTCCAGTTCCAGCCCTAGAGTTTCATTCTCTGAGCACCAACCTGCATCGTGCACTCTTATATTATGACCAACTTGCTGGGATCTGGATCCCTTCCATGTGCTAATTCATCATACACATCTGCTCCAATTCTTGTGTTCCTTTTCTTGCAAATCCATGCTGGGGGAGGAAGGAAATGAAGAAAGAAAACTGAAAGGGAAACAAAAGTAATTGGTACAATTTGAGATCAATGAAGTACGAGAAACAATGTTTGCAGGGGGACTAGAAGTTCTGTTCACTCAATGGAACGAAAATAGCAGAAAAGTAGTAAATATTTTTTAAAGGTGCTAGCTCCAGGCAAAATTCTGGCAGGATAATCTGCTCCAAAACCTCCCAATCAAAATCATTCATAGAGGAATGGGAGCTCAGATATTACAAAAAGCAAATATATGATAGGAATTACAGGAAACCATATGAAAGTTAACAAAGCCCCTCTCCATATGAATGACTTATCCAAGGGACGAGAAGGTATGCAACCATTATAATAGCTAATCCAAGCTCACTTGCACTCAACACCAGCTTCAGCAGCTCGGCAAGGCTTATTTTTTCTCCTACTTCCATTTTGTCGAAATCCGACAGACTTAGTCGAATCATTGGTGCTTGATTTTGTTCCGATACCATTCTCCACTCCCACCGAATCTATGTTTTCTTTGACCTGGGCAGACCGCTTCCTCTTTCGTCCATTCTCTATGGTAGCTTGATTTTTCACATCTTTTCTAGAAATATTGCGTTTAGAATTCTCACCATCTTCTTCTATCTTTTCAGCAACTTCTTCTTCTTCCTCTTCTGCTTCTTCTTCGATTTCATCCTTCAATGGTTTTTGAGGCCTTCCTCTTCTCCTGTACCCTGGACTTTTTCCTTCTTCACCACTTCCAGGATCCTCACGGACAGCAATAGCAGTTCGCTTCTTTCCTTTTCCTCTACCTCTTCCCATAATGAAGAAATTCCCCTGATAAAATTTTGATCAACTCAAGGAGATTGCTGCAAAGTCAAGTGGATAAACTTAGAGACGCAAGTTAAAACATATTAACTGAGACTGCAAATTTTAAATGATGATACGAAAACTAAGAGGCTAGCTATTTCACAGCAAAGGATTCAAGATACTTTTTATATCATGGCAACATTGAAGCTCATAATGACAACAGGTGGGAATGAATCGGGATATATAACCTGAACCAAAATCAACAATCTTTAAGAGGGCATATCCACAGCCTTACTAAAAACAAAACGGAATATAAACAAACTAAAAATCTTACAGTCCATCGTGATAAAATATAACAATCTGTATACTACCCTCTATGTGGTTGCTGAGGAAGCCGAGAAAAGATAAAATAGAATAAAAATACAATCTTGAATTAATTGTTTTGCGATCGTATAGTTTTGAATATGAAAACTCGCCTTAACCGTGCTGATAAGTTGATAAATACAATTGGTTATGTTTCTGACGTCCTATTTAACAAAATTAAATTCATGATTTTAGTTGGCCTCCTCTTTCTACATCCTTTTTCTAGTCAACCAACTCAAACATCAGTAAACAAATACATCGAGAACGGAAAAATCAAGGGATAAACAACCAAAAGAAGATAGAATATCACAAACCAAGTCACGCTCGTCATATAAAGAGCCAAATAAGCAAAACGAATTCTTTTCAGGATCAAAACAAAGGTAAATCGATGCTAACTTCACTTTGAACAATACATAGAGAAAAAAAAAAAACCAATAATAAATAAACGAGAAAAAGGAGAACCAAAACCATAAATCCTATGTATTATATCGTTTCGGACCAGAAAATGAAATACTGGCCTATCCGCGCTTAATTTTTCTCAGTGAAGTAGAGGTCTTTAAATTCTCAGTCCTCAAAAAACTAGAATCTATGTTTAAAAATAGTAATTTATTTTATTTTCCAACGTATTCCAAGAAGAACAGATCAAGTTTAATTCTTTTCTGAAAGCAAAAACTTTAGAGCGAACATATATCACTGCTATTATACAGTATGTTTTACAGAGAGAGAAACAACAAAAATGAAGCTAACCTTATAAGCACACATCCATTTTCTGCATGTAAAAAGCAAAACCCAATTCTCAAAATCTGATTTATACTAATCGAGAGACCATTAAAACCTCAAGAAACAAGTGGGTTTGTTTCTTTTGAAGGTTTCAACGTGAAGTAACTGAGGCCAAAAAGTGGTGGAAGCTATGATCTGAAGGAGAACTACTGAAGACCCAGATTAGTAAATGATGTGATTAAGGAAAAATGTTAGCATACACGATTGAGGCTTGAAGAGGTTTCTCAGATACGTACTGGTTTTGAGAGCTTGGCCAAAGAGGAGGAAGAGGCAGGAGAGAGCCAGGACATGGAAAGTGGTCAAGAAGTTAAAAGGATTTTCCCCCTTTTTTGATCCTCTGGTGAAAATAGTGGTCTGTGTGGTGAAAAATGTAGTAGGCGTCATGCCGAAGGCTCGTGCTCGAACCAACCTTCCGCTTTTTCAAATTTTTGGTGAATACTCAATTATAAATAATTAATTAATAGTTTGAATTATTTTACTTTATCATTCTTATATCATGTATTTGTTAAAAAAATAAATGTATAATATAGAGATGATGAGTATAATTAGTAATCTACTATGCTTTGATAACATATTTATACATGCATAAATAATGTATTTTTTTTAAAAGAAAACTGTCATCATTATTCATCAGAAAAACTTACATTAATGACCAGATGTATATATGCAAGGATATCTCCCTATTAACCATTAGCTCATAAACCAATTAATGCATTTAGAGCTCACCAGTACACTATTTTCTTTTATGGTTGGTCTGATTTTCACTACTACTGATACTCTTTATAGACAAACATTCAATGGACAACATTTTGCTTAAAAAAGACTCAACATCACTTTTCCTAGAAATAAATGATTCAACCTCTACAGACAAACTTTTTTTTTTAAACTAAACAATAAGGAAAACAGTAAGATAGATATAAAAAGACGAATTATAGTTTAGACCAACTTCAGTAGATTTTGATATCTTTGATGGCGTATAAAGGCATCATACTTGTCTCTTTTCATCCACAAAAGTCATATCTGAAAGATTTGATGTACAATTCTACTGATCCAGTGTGTGTGGCGAGAAAAGCTGTCAGAAATGGTGGCACGTGAGGACCACTCACAGTATTTTTGCAAAACTGCCACTAGCCTCTAAATGATTTGTAGTTTGNTTGTCTCTTTTCATCCACAAAAGTCATATCTGAAAGATTAGCCTCTAAATGATTTGTAGTTTGAAAGTCTTCTTGTGCTACGCAAATCTCTCTAGAGTTGACAAAAAACTGTAAATCTATTTTTTTTGACCTTCAAGTAAACAAAAAACCTAAGAAAAGATAACGACTTGAGAGACAAATAGTGACCAGATGGAAAAATGAGGAAATAAGAGGGAGAGAGAGAAAGAATGTATTGAATGCTAATTTGTCTTTGATATGATTATGAAGTTATTTGAATATAGTTTTCTTTCATTATAAGTTGTGATAAATCATATATAGAAAATAGTATTCGTCTTTGGACTTTTTAAAAATTTCAAATTTCTTATAGCTATTGACAAAACATTAAATTATAAGATTCAAACAAATAAAATGTTACTAGTCTGATGTCTTAATGGCATATGATCCACACCCTTATTTCAATTTCATTCAACTATATAAAATGTCATATCATTATGATAGGATAAGAATAAGATAAACAGTGTACTTCATATAATTTTCATTATTTTTATTGACATATAACGTGTTATCAACGCTGGATACGATATAGAGTAATCCATCATCACAGGGCTTTCATTTTAATAAGAAGAAAAGTCAGAGGTGAAAGTTGTCAAATTTCCAAACTATTTTTTTTTTATTTTATAAGAGCAAATGAGTTATTAGTGGAACTTTCACAAGCAAAGAATATACAAGTGACAAGTGGAATCTTGTTTAACCTTTGAATACAGCAAAATTTACAATTTAAATTTTACCCAACAAGTAAAAATTAAAAAAAAATAAAAATTGGGGGAGACAGTGAAAGAAAAGTCCTCCTAATCAACCCAATTTTGGACCGTAGCCACGGTTCAATATTTTAGGTGCTTTTCGATTCAGAAATTATCTCATTTCATCATTACAATTTTTTTAATTTATCATATAAAATATAATAAAAATTTAAAATTTTAAACTCTAAAATAATAATAATATTAAAAATAATATTCTAACAATATTTTATTTAACTTTTAACTTTCATTTAAAACAATCTCATCTCATCTCACCTCACTGTCTAAACAATTCCTTAGAATACACCAACAGTTGTTAAGTAATAAAATTAGAATAAAAAATATTAGAAGAAAATAAGTAAATAAAACACCAATCACAATGCCCTAACGGTAGGTAGCCTATACCAAATATATGACTTTGCTTGATGAAGCCAATTGGTTGGGATCAAAATCATGATTGTAGGTCACACTTTATTTAAAAATCCTTTTATATAGCTCACCGGCATGTCTATAAAAAATAATTTGCTAAATAAAAGACTTAAAAAATAATAATTTTTATTTTTGAAAGATTTTACACCACATATCATATTCGTGTTATAATTTGATTTGTAAAAATCAAATTTTAAAATTTATCTTATATAATTATGCGACGCAGATGATGATATGTGATATAAAGACCTTCCAATAGAATAATTTGTCTTTATATTGTTAGTAACATATTCCTTCTTAGATCTTCTTATTAATTCTCAATATATTGTTAATTACGCGTTTTCGTTGGATTAAAGATATTAGAATTTAGATTTGTATAGAAGTTTTTTTATAGATAATTTAAAAAAAAAAAACTAGATTATAGCTGGAAAAATTTTTAAAATTCAAACTATTCAAGTACAACATAAGTGCATATCGAACCTATATCAAATGTTAAAGAGTTCCAATGGTGTACAATTAAATGCCCAGGAGCAGACAAAGAAAGCGTGGATGCCACTACATTTTGATGTGTTTAGGTGGTCTCTCCTGATTGGTTGTTTTCGTACGTAAGTTTTACATATTACAGATATAATGCCTGATCATTCTGGTCAAAGAGAAAGTGGTTGCCCTGCTGTTTAGGTTCCCAACAAGCACCGGAAAATCCTAACTGCAAAGGTTGTTCCTCTTTATAATTAATCACTTTACAGGAGGAAACAAACAATATTACTTGTGCAAGAAAAGAGAAAAAAGAGTACCTTTTAACATAATCCAACCATACCTCAAGCTAACAATGAGCCCATGAATTGGAAAAAAGAAGCGTCAAAACGTAATTTTAGTCATTGACGTTTTAAGAACACTTTCAATACATCTCGAGTTTTGTGGTGTATAGCCCAGCCTGAGAACAGTGAGAAATGCTAATTTGTTGATGTTATTGAACGACAGTCATGCACAAATCACAATTTCAATTCATGAAATCCCACGAGTTTCTTGCAAGTTCTGTTTGGTCACTTTATTCATCACTACCATATTCATAATTCTGTTTTATCACTTTCCTGCTGATTACTACCATATGCGAAGTTGGAAGACAGAAATTAGCATACAAAGCTTGACTTTATTTCTCAATTCGACAGATTCAAGAAAATGGTTTTAGGATCAGGGATTCATAGTGCTCAATCCGTATTCAGTGTCATGGTTTCTTATTTTCGTGAATTTCGAGAGAGAATTCAAAATTGGGAGCAACTCTATCCAACCCCCATTTGCCCATGCAAATGATTTTTTAGAGAGAGAGAGAGAGAGAGCTTATATTTGGGGTTAAAATGAATGAGAGATAGCAACTTCTGTTACAGATCAGAACAACTACTCCTATCTTTGTTTCAACAGCTGCAAGAAACTCATGGAGTCAAAATCACACACACACCCTAATGATAATATTGGTTTCTCTCCTTGCATGATGAAAATAACATGAAATAATTGAGGCTGCTGCAAAGTTCACCGTATATGCTCTTCACTATAGTAAAGTGCAACCATTGCTCGCTAAATATGATTTGGCTAACAAGGACTACGGGCAATATGAAAGTTTGTGCCAGTATGGTATATAAAAGTTCTATGCTCGCATGAATATTTGGAAAAAGAATCCCACAAAGACATATAAACTTGCCTTCTTTCAAAGGTTCCCGCCTTAGGAGGGAATCATACCACTGCATTCCTTGCTACGAATCTACACTTGGAGAAGGCAATTAAACATCTAGTGATAGAAGTCTGTTCCTTGTCATAAGGTGACTGCGGGCTAGGATTTTACCCCATTTGAGCTTGCCACTACCAGTAACTCACAAGTATCAGCTGCATGGCCAAAAGAAAAAAACAAAGTGACAAACTCTGCCCATGGAAATAGTCAAATTACAATGTTTCCCGGTCATCTCGCAACGGTATACAGATATAGATTAATAAAACAAACTATCTAAGCTCTGAGTAATGGAAGTCAGTCAACATGATTACTCGTTTTTAAACAAATCTATGAAAACCTGGATTGAAACCTTTTTTGATGAATAAACCTGGATTGAAACCTAACGGGAAAATTTTAGCTGCTTGCTACTTTATTAGTCAGATTAGATGAGAACAGAAGCGAGTCGTGGTTAGGTTTATATGCATTCATGTTTTCTCATTGCTACTGTTGATCGATCTCTAATATAAATAATAATCCCAAAAATTCACTTGGTGGCCATGCAGTTACTTGATATTACAATCTATCTTGAAAAATTTGTGCTTTCATGATAATAAAATAAGCAAAGCTAACGAGAAGGTAGAGACAAATCCAAACAAGCACAGCAATTTCAATGAGAAGATAAGTTTTCCAGGAAAATGGATATGGAGCAATAACAGTCCAAATGTGAGCTTAAATATAACACGTACACATATGAGGAAATAAGTTTTCACCAGTCCAATCCATCTTAAACGGCTCTCCTTCATTTTGTCCTCAACTGATGCCTCCCCCACCTTCTCATGAATACTTATTCAGAATAAATTTTTTTCTTCAAGTCCTCCCAAACCTGAGTGCCACGAGGATGATGTTTTACATACTGCATTACAAATTCTTTATCTGAGCATGAAACTATGGTGCTCAGAGCCAATTTGGGATCTATTCTTCCTTGACCTTTGAGCCAATTATACATTGTTAACCTGAGCTTGACCCTCTGAATTGTGTATGCAAGATAGGCTGGGAATGTCACCAAAGCTGAAATGGGATAACCTGACTTGTTTGCTAAAAAATCAATCTTCATTTGAATCACATCTTTCGTCTGGTTAAGAATTTGAGGTGATGCTTTAATCATTTTGGAAACATCCTTTGGATTCAAACCAGCTTTCACAATACAATCAAATCTCTCCTGAAGCTCCCCTCCCTTACCCCGGAATGCCTTTAATGCTGTTTTCATTTTGTCTGAGTTCTCTACAAACCCCAACTTCAACAAAAACTCAGACCTCAGGATTTGTGATTTTAGGTCCTCTCCTGAGTTTGGTAATGCCTCAATTTTATTTCCTAGAACCCAATTACTCAGTTGTTGTGGGTTATCCTGGATAAATCTACAGAGTCGCTTCTTCCCAACGTTCAAATTATTAAGCAAGCTGTTGGTTTTCTTCAAACTACATGAACCAAGCAATAGGGCGTGAGAGCAGACGATCTTTCTAATCTCCGTGACCTCCATCTCAATCTCGTTCAAAAAAAGAAGGCACTGCCTCAAATTCAAAACAAATTTTATAACTTGGATTTGTGGGAATTGCAAAAATATCATACATATCTGGTCCATAGTAGATCCAAGTTTCAATAATAATCCAATAATAGAAAGTGTCCTCTCCCCTGAGCCCTCAAATAGAAGCCCCGGATGCTTGATGATCAATCCAGCCAACTGCTCCTCACTTAATCCCATCTTCCTAAACAGGCATAGAACGAGAAGCATCTGACTCCACTTATAAGTAATCCCCTCCAGCAAATGCCCCTCAATCCAACTGATCTCCAGTCCAAAACTCTTCAGCTTCTCTAATACCTGAACAAACTCCACATTTACATTTCCAATCAAAATATATGGACTAGAAACAATAAAATTAGTTATAGTTGACCGGCTAAGCCCCAGCTCTTCATAAGCTTGAAGCTTTGATGACAATACCCCATAATCATATCGGAAAATTTGCCTTGCCTCTGTATAAATCTTCCCGATCTTATTACGTGCAACCCCATAGTTACACAATACACGATAATTCTCCATCAACAAATCATCATCACTCAGAAATATCAATTTACGCGGAAGAAGAGGAACATACTCAGAAGGCTTCAAACCCAAGCTCTCAAAAAAAGGCTCAAATTCATTAATAGGATGGTAACGCAACCACCGGGTTATAGACCGCCCAATGTTATCCTCATTCTCGACCCTTTCCAAAAGCTTTCCGAGAAAATGAGGCGAGTTTTTACTCATGTTCTCAGCATCCACGAATTGTATGCTCCTAGTATAATGCAAATAATCCAGCAATGCAGCTTGGCCTTCTTTTCTCATGGCACGATGAAATTTACCAACATTTTTGCTATTAGCAGAAGAAGCTTCACCCAACTCTTCACAGTTCTCGATATGAAGAGTTCTTTTTGTTCTATAATACCTCGGGTTTTGGGCAATGAGGAAAGCCCTCGTTGGCCAAAATGGGGCTTTTGATGATCCAAGGAGGCTTTCGCCGATATTTGAAGAAACCCATTTGAGAATAGATAGTATTCTCAGTTTCGCCAAATGGGTCATGACCAGTTTGAAGAGACTTAACAGTGCGTGATTAATAGAGAACCCAGTAGTTCAACAATTTTAGGTTAAATAGCAAGGAGTATGAACTATGAAGTCTCTGGGCTGAACTTCTTACCTTGGATTTTGATGGGTGGGCGGAAATGACATGTGCGGTCTACTCAGTATGCGTTAAAGTTTGAGTTGCGAAGTTCTGTTCTGGTGATTCAGTGGCAGCCATATCTATGGAACTTTGGTGCATAGCAGTTACGCCCCAAACTCCCAGAGAAGGGTTTTCAACGAAGTTATCGCGAAACGACCGGGAGTATCTTCAGTAATTTTGAGTTATGGGATATTCATAGATTCTGAGAAATGGAATTCATATATAAAAAACATTTACACCAAGCATTAATGGTGGCGGTCATGGTCGATTCATGGAGCCGCTTCAGGTTCGACTGTTCGAGGCTTGAAAAGCCTGGAATAACAGGAAAAATGAGATAACGAAATCGAGACTCTCGAGTTCGTATTTAAGAAAAAATATAAAACCTTTTTTTGAGAAAAGATATAAAACCTAATGGCTGACACGCATGTTTGGGTGTCTTCGGACACTAGACAGGATCAAGTTTCTTACAAAATATTTTTATTCAAACAGCTCCCGACAAGGCGAATTAGTAATTTTTATTTATATATATATATTTTATATCTTTAAACATTTATAAAAACAAATTCACAACTTCGACTCAAAAACTGCAAAGAGATAATAACAACACTGTTATGAAACTTATGAATTTCATTAAAGGTTACAGCGATATATATAGGAGTACAAAGGTTACTATGCATCGTCATATTTGACGGCTAGCTAAAAGTGGTCATACAATTTATTTTACAACACTCCCCCTTTGGATGACCACATATAAAGAATATGCCTCGTTAAAACCTTGTCATGGAAAAACCCAGTGGGAAAAAACCAATGACGAAGGAAAAAGAGTACAATATTCTGTATATCGCCAAGTGCTTTAAGATTGCCTCATTAAAACCTTGCAAAGGAAAACCCAGTGGGATAAAACCTTAGCGAAGGAAAAAGAGTACAATCAGCACAAGTCTTCAAGACTTTACTCCCCCTGAAAAGTGCATGATAATATTCTTCAAGTCTCCCATTCCAATGTTCTGCACAAGCTTCTTAAATGTTGCAGTTGGTAATGCTTTAGTGAATAAATCTGCCAGATTATTACTTGACCGTATCTTCTTGACATCAATTTCAACTTTCTTCTCATGAATTGCAATGATCTTCTTGTGTGGATCTGATAGATAACTCGCATCTGTATATCCATCTAATTGTGGACTTGATCCAAATAATCACATATTCAGGGCTTCAATTGAACTGGAGATAAGGTACTTCAGGACCAAGAATTTCTCCATCGTCTTCAGGACGAAATGGATTTTTCTGCTATCAAATTATCGAGAACCATTGGAGTACTCAGGACTTTATAGTGAAATTCACCATATTGATCCAAGATCATTGAATTCACTACTCTTCTGGAGTTGTGCTCTTCTGGAGTTGTACTCTTCTGGAGTTCTTGTAAATAACATAATTACTAGAGGAGTTATCAAAATTAAGCCGCAAACCTCTATATTCAAAAACGGTGGCCATCTTTTTAGGCCAGACAAGCATCGCGGGATTTTACAGTTCTTATGTACCTGTCAGGCGCCGAAAGGCTATAATGCTACATCTGCTATCAGGCGCCGCAGGGCTATGATGCTACGCCTCGTCTCTTGTAAGAGATGCTTCACGAGGGATGCCGTGAAGCAATAGAGGTGCTTAGTTTTTCTCTATAAAAGAGATATTCAGCTCATCTTCATTCGCATCTCATCTTCTTCACTTTTCTGTAATCATACTGCATTCTTACTCTGCAATCTCTTTCTGCAATTTTATTCTGCAATCTCTTTCTGCATTCTTTTTCTGCAATGGCTCACAATCTTCTCATGGCCAATATATAAGGTATTATGCACCTAGCTCATCAGCTGTTCCTGCTTCTACCACAGGTGCTAATCTGACTAATAAGTCAGATGTTGAAGCTATCTATGAGCTTGTAAATCTCGGTGCCCATTACTCTTCAACTATTTATGCATTTTCTCAGCGACTACAATCCAAACCTTATGATTTGGACAAACTCCATGAGAAAATTTCTATCCTTCAGCGACTTCTTCAGGAGTCTAACGTGAAGATAGAATCAACAAAGCAAGAGAATAGGAAATTAAAATCTCTGCTTAAATCTTCTTTTAGATTGCCTACTCCTTTAGACAGAGATGCCATGCAGATTCTTGAAGAACAAGAGCGTTTAAAGAATGAGGCAAAATGCCTCAAATTTCTGTAATTTTTGCTTCAAGATAATAAAATTTCACAAATATTCATATTTGTGTATCTATCTTCTGGTAGATATTCTATGTGCTCTATTTTATTTCTCATATAATAATGCACATTTATCTCCCCCTTGAAACCGAAAGGGTTTTATATTTCAAATATGTGCAGTTCTTCTGATCTCTTCAGGAGTTTCAAGAAGATTTAAATCATCAACGCAATAATAACAAATCCGGAATCTCTTAATAAAAACACATGGGCATATTGGATTATTTTTCAAATCCTTCTTTCAATAAATATTCGTAATGCGTTTATACCACATGCGTCCGGATTGTTTTCTGGATGTACTCAGATAACAAGCTTCAAGCATTTTATATCCTTCAGGGATTTTCATATATATTTCTTGGTCTAATGACCCATATAAATATGCAGTGACCACATCCATTAACTGCATATCCAATCTTTTTGTGATGCATCTATAACAGGAGAGTATGTTTTCTCATAATCAATCCCTGATTTCTGCATTTTTCATGAGCTCTTCTGGAGCCTCATAATCAATCACTGATTTCTACAGTTTTATGAGCTCTTCTGGAGCCTCATAATCAATTCCTGCTTTCTGCAGTTTTCATGAGCTCTTCTGGAGCTTCAATGACATTTAAATTATCTATATAAACTGCAATAAAAGATAATATAAATACTGAAAATATATGAAAATAGTATGTTCCACATACGTTTAGCTTGCATTAGATCATATAAGGATTCTAAGACTTGATAGAATATGTACTTCAGTATTATATGCTTCATGCATACCCAAATTCTTGGTAACTATCAAGTTAATACAAATCGCAATATAATCTCTTTAACTTCAGAAACATATCAATATTATTTCTGCAGGAAATATATTCGTGATTTATATATCACATTTTCATTTTCTTTATACAAATACCCATTGATATTCAACAAGCATCACCTCATAGGTGTTTGGACTTCAAGTCCATATGCATCACATGATAACAATTCTGCAGGAATTGTTTATTTCTATTTTGGCCAATATTTTACGTCGGTATTCTTCGACGATTCTGAGCTCACTTTCTTTATTACTTCTGGTAATATCAAATGCCATCTTATATGAAAATACGTTGTCGACAACGGTTTTATTTCTCTCTATAATTTCTCATTTACTCATGAAATGTAATATCGAGATCTCGTTATTTTCAGGTACCTGTCCCTCTTCAAGGGAAGACATTTCATGAAATCCTCTTCAGGAGGTACTCTTCAGGAGTATTATACTCTTCAGGAGTATTCATTATGAGAGAATTTTTAGATGGACTTTATTGTTTGTTTTGTGGGTACGGCCTCTTCAGGAGCACCGATTTCTTTTCTTTGTTGCTTTTCTCTTTCCGAGATGCTTTATCATTTGTATCAATAGGTCTCACATGCTTTCAGGCATGTCTTATGTTCATTAGACTGCTAACTTTCTTAATTGCCCTGCAGGGACTTCAATCCTCACTGGGATTTTAGCAGCTAGAATATGAGACCTTTTATCTTATTGCATCCATACATTAATTATCATATGAACTTCCAGTTCACTTATGATAATCATGATAACGTCGAATTATTTCATCTTATTTGCTTCCAGCAAATTTTTCTTTCCACTTCTGGTGGTAAAACTTTCTTTCCACTTCTGGTGGTAAAGCTTTATAGTAAAAGAATCTTCTGGTTCTTTTATGGACGTCCATATGAAAATCATTCGACGTATCTAATTGATTTTGGATGATCAAGATAATCATGAAAAGATACAAATATTTGAATCATATCACTTTTGATTCATCAACATAATATCATCTCAAAGAGAAAGCTGATAATATTTTCAATACGAGCTTCTGGCTCGAAATCATTGAAGTACTATAAATATATTCATCACCACGTCCAATCTTTTGGATTCTTTGAAAACAATTCGTCATTCTCTTCTGGGAATGATATAAATCCAATTTCATTCACTTCAGGGAATGATGTGGACTAGTAGGACGTGGCTCATGATTTCTTATCAAAAACTCATTATTTTGCTTAACCACTAGAAAACCAGATATTAAATTTAGAATATATTATGAACTTTTGCACTCGATATTGCTACTTCAGGAGCACATTCGAGGCGTTCATTTTAAACATATATTCTTTAGTGTTTTTCTCAACACACTTTCAATTATGCAACTTCAGGTGCATAAATCATAATGAGCTTTTTGGTACACATATTGCTCATTTAAATTATCTCAAAGAATCAATAGATCCTTTATTATGAGATACTCAATAAAATTATTGATTTAAAGCGATCCTTCAGGGATGCTCAATTTCTATTCCAAGATGAATTTTATCATCAATAATTCATGATAAGTATATAAAAATAAATAAAACTTGCATGTAAACTATGTAAATAAACATAGAATTTAATCAAGTAATAATAATGAATATAATTTTAATACTCAATCAAATAATATATTGAAAAACTTACTTGAATGAGAAGACCACTAGCTTCAGAATCAAAGAACCTCATGTTGAATGAGAAGGCCACCAGTTTCATCATCAACAGAATCTCGTGCTACGTTGGCATTGTCCTTCACCTTTACTTTCTCCTACCTTTTATTTATTTATTTTTATTTTTTATTATTATTATTATATATTTGTTTATATTTAAGTCTTTAATATCACGTGAATTGAGAAGCATTATCTTACTGACTTTTTTGATTCAGCCGAAAGAAAGAAAAAAAAAAATCAACCATTTCACGTGAATACATGTCCCACATCAGCTCAGCCGCCAGCCTCCTCCTCCTTTTTATTTTTTATTTTTTATTTTTTAATTGTTCTGTCTGTACTCATCTTCTCCGGTTCTTTGAAGTTTTTAATTGATTTAACAGTGTCTATGTAAGCTTCATCGAAGCTTCCCGGTTCGTTGAGGTCAGTCTTCCACAGAGTCATGTGGGTCTCCGCCTTTGGCAATTTCAGCAAAAGTGGGTTGAGCACAGCACAGAACCAACCGTTTGTGGGTTGAGCACAGCACAGCACCAACCGTTCCAGGTTGAGCACGCCGAGAACTACCACTGTTTGAGCACGCCAGGCATGCGCAGACCACAACCCAGCCACTGGGTGGAGGGAAAGAAGCTCGGTTGTGGTAAAGAAAAAGTACCTGATGTGGTTGAGTCCAGTGAGGTTACGAAGAGCGTGGCAGGTTAGCTATGCGAGCGAGCTTGAGCCTCTGAACAACAATATTGCGTAGCAAATAATCGTCGTCAGCTTTAACGTCTAAAGCGCGCTTACACCCAACGCCAATCTCTCCAGGATGATATTCTGAGGAAGAAGACGGCTGTAGTACAGCAAGCGCGAGAAAAAGAATATGTGTGAGAGATCTGGAGTGAACACTTTCAAGACCGTGAAGTCCTTATAGTTTTTCTGGGTCAGTAGAGTTCTGGGAGGGGAGGACACGAGCAAGGATATGAGAAGGGGAGATCGGAGAGAAGAGACATGGCTGGATCTCCATGGGTTATTGGGTTAGGCAGAGAGAGCGAGAGAGAGAAAGAGAAGAGAGAGACATAAGCAAAAGAGCATGTCGTGCTGATAACGTGTTATGAAACTTATGAATTTCATTAAAGGTTACAGCGATATATATAGGAGTACAAAGGTTACTATGCATCGTCATATTTGACGGCTAGCTAAAAGTGGTCATACAATTTATTTTACAACAAACACTAGATTTTTTATATTACAAATATTGCTGCATTATTTTCCCTTCATCTCGCTTCCTTTCCGCCCAAATCCCTTCTCCCAAACACAAGCAAGGAACTATATTTTTGGGACTCAAGTAGTGTTGTAGCCAGTCAACTATTTCCTATGATTTCACTTACACGAAGGCGGCTTTCGAAACACTGACCGGCAAGCAAGACAGTAGTGATATGCCACGATAACTAGGACATCGTTAATTGTAAATTTGCCTCTTTATTTTCGATGGAAGACTCAAGTTTTGTTCTGTTTTTAGATTGGAAAAGGGGCTTTTATAGTAGATCAAACAGTAAAAACCGATGAATGGAAAGGAGAAATAAGATTAGGAACTTCATCCTTGCACTTTTTTACTTCTGATCCGAGAAGGAAATAATAAGATGAGGAACTTCATCCTAACACTTATACGCCCGATCCAAGAAAGATAAAAAAATCATATGAATTACAGAATTAGTGAGAAACTATCCTACCACTGTAGAACTGGATTCCTGTTATTCTAGCCATATATAAACCATAAAGTAGAAACAAATGTTGAAACATTAGATTTCATGCCATCTTTGAAATCACAATACTTCCCCGATGCGCAAGACCAGGTACCAACCTGCAGAAACCATTACATACAACAGAGTAGGTGAGAAATAAAACTACTATTGTAGTAGTAGTTGCTGAGATCAGATCAACAAACACAGAAAAAGAGAGAGATGAAGCCTAAATATCACCATCTTTATAGTTCACTGGCAGCCGTTGTACTCATTGTTTGGAAATGTAATATGGGTAGCCTCCAATTCCTACTTGTGTTGATGGGAATCCATAGGAGTCTTCTTTTAAAGCCACAGGTGGATAGGAAATTTGAGGTTGGGTCGGGTACAGAGCAGGTGGTGCAGGAACACTAGGGTAAGCAGAAGCAGTGTATGATGCTACGGTTTGAGGGTAAGCGTAGCCAACAGGAGTAGTACTAGCATGTGCACTTCCAGGCTGTGGATATCCAGCTGCCATAGGAAAGGACATAGGGACCTCTGCTGTGGGTAACTGTGTCTGTAGTGATTTGCCCTTGTGAGAATCGGCAAGCTTCACGATTATATTCCTTCCCTGCAACCAAAACATATTGCCACAATTACTCTATATAATTACCAGGGATTGCACAAAAGTGTACAATTTTTTTTTTCAAGTACAAAGATGTACAAATTAATCTAAAAATCCTCCAAATCCAAGGATCTTATTTATATCTAGTGCTATTTCAAATCGGCACATATGGAACCGCCCCCACATACAAATCCTGTACCACTAAACATCAGGTTAATTAGTTACGTTGAGAAACAAATTAGTTTACACCTGCAAAAAATTAACACCAAAAAATAAAATCCACGTAACCATTGACATCATCAATAAACCAATTATTTCAGTGACAAAACAAGATGATTTAAAGCAAAATCTTTTCCCCCTATAAGTCCTACATTCTTCCAAGCATAGAGCTTTCTCCAACCATTTTTGTATAGACTAATTTTACTAACTTGGTGGCAACTGAAATAAGATGGAAAATAAAAAATTAAATATTGTCATTTTGAGTTGATAAACCAAGAAATTTTCTCTGTTTCAGATTTTTCTTTCAATAACCAATAAAAAATTCCAATAATTTGATGAGAAACTGAAGTATAAAGGGTGTATACAAGAGTCTCCTAAACAGTCACAATCTAAAATTTGTGCCTAAAATCAAGAAAATGAGATTGAGTTTTCAGAAATATGAGAGATTTTCCAGCATGCTGTTTTTTACAGGCTTCATTTACATTGAACGGAAAAGGTAATAGATCCGATTTCTCAAAGTTGTTATCTCAAAATGGTTGTATGTGTAATTTTCTATTTTCTTTCTTTCTAAATTCTTCTTTGGGCTTCATTAACAGAAATGATTTGCAGGCATAAGACCCATCAGGCCTATTACTTTCGACGGGACATGCATGAAGAAAGCAATATTGAATATTACAACTAGACATAAGGCTTATAGTTATTCACCCCAAGCAGCTTATTTGGATCATCTATGGCCTTCTTTGCAGCGTCCACTATCTTGTATGTCACAAAGCCAAACCCACTACACAGAAAATTGAGAACGATGGTTGCATTATTAAGTATCATAAATAATAAATAATCTCGACAACATAAGATATGGCCATGGTAGTATACCGTGATTCATTTGTATCTTTGTCATATGCAACTGAACCTTCTTCTATTTCACCATATTTCCCAAAAAAGCTTAGCAGCTTCTCACTAGTGATATCTGGTGACAATCCCCCAATGTAGAGCTTCCTCTGGGCTAAATCCTGTGTTGTACTTGCTCCACTCAAGCCCTCACAAGCAAGATTACAAACAGCCAATCGGCCCTGAATGAATATGTTCAATCAACCATGAAAAGAAAACAAGAAACTCATCATTATGAAGGTACCCTTTTTTTTTATAGTTAATAAGAGAATTTTATTCCAAGTAAATAGACATAGCCCAAGTACACAGGAAGTATACAAGAGAATACGCCTAAATACAAGTTATAACAGAACACTACTAAAACAGACATGACTAAAACAGAAACAGACCATTACAAAAGCTCCCATCCCTTACAAGATTCTTCACCCAAAAACTTAAAGTGCTATAGAAAAACTCCCTAAGTTCCCCCATAGAGCGTTCACAATCTTCAAAACACCATCCATTCCTCTCCAACCAAAGGCACCAAAATAAACACAAGGGGATCATCCTCCACACTGCTGCACTGATTCTACTCCCCTCAATACCTTGCCAGCAAGCCAAGAAGTCCACCACATGCATAGGCATCACCCATCACCCAAGCAATACCTACCCTTATAAAAATCTCGTTCCACATATTTGTTACCACTTCGCAATGAAGAAAGAGATGGTTAACAGATTCACCATTCTTCTTACACATATGAAGGTACTGAAGAGTCCATTTATGCAATAGGATGGAGTTGATGCTCTTATATAATAACTCTGAAGCAGCATGGGGAAAATTATGATTGTATAGTGTAGACATCTTTATGAAGAGAGGGAGAGAGATGTGAAGAACACTCAATTGTCCCCACCGCAAACAGGACAATATAATGACAGAGATGTTTACATTCCAGCATATTCTATAAAACCACCGGAAACATATTTGCAAGTGTAGACTATTGAGAGAGAGAGAGAGAGAGAGAGAGAGAGAGAGAGAGAGAGAGATTGAAGTCTAAATGAGATTGAAGTCCAATTTCACCCAAAAAGGGACAATGCTTACATCAATCATTTTACTCTGCGCTCTCAATGCACTGTGAGCCGAATCCATGTGTTTGTAAGTAATGAAGCCATAACCACGCGATTTTCCTGTTGCTTTGTCAAAGATCACAGCTCCTTCTTCTATTTCTCCATGCACTAGAAATGCCTGAACAAAATATCCCAAATGTTCAGCATACATACTGGCTCAGTGCTCCAATTTTCTGAGAAGTCAAGAAGGAAAATAGCTAAAGGAAAGGTTTTAAGTTGAAGATATAAGTTCAGTGAACAATCATGGGACAGTCACAAGCACGACGCACAAAACACCATCAGCAATCAGCAATGCACTCACAGCACACAAGGTTTCTGAAGTGGTATTCCAGGCCAAGCCACGAACAAAAAGCTTTCGATGTACAGGATCTGCACTGGCAATACTTCTAATTTCTTCTGCAATTGAAGGATATTGGGAGCCTCTTTATGCCTCAACATGCAAGCAAACACACATGCACAGGATCAATCAGACAGCATACAGTCAGGAGCAACACTGATGTGGCCCCTTCTCATGACTCATGCACAACATTCACACATGCAACACGAACCAAAATTCCAATACGAACACAAAGGCGGATTGATGTTTTGTTTGAAAAATTGAAGATTGTGATTGTCGCTATAAAGCACATGCATGGACAAAAAGACAAAAGCATATATGTTTCAGACAAGGTCCCTCTATATTTCAAGGCTCTAGGCATTTAGGCCTGCCTCAAAGTCACGGTCTCATGGCTTGAAGCATAAGTTGCACCAAGTTCCGAACTTCATGCTTTGAAGATGACCATTATCATGCTTTAGTTCATTTCCTTATCTTTTATGTTTTGTATTAACACTTCATATACTATTTCTAAGTAAAAACAGTAGAAGTTCCGGAACCTGACGAGAATCAATTAATGGCTAGATTCACAGCCCCAAGAGTAGCTTTTAATGATTATATCAGGTGATGTCTAAATAATGGAGCATCACTGCCCTGTGATACCTACAGGCATTACAGCAATCTGCACGTTTCAGAGCCTGTATCTCGTTTTACTTTTTCCATTAATAAGACTACCCAATTCTTTTCCTGCGGCCTCTGTGAGAGACCGACCTTTAAGTGACTTCCAAAGCCAAATACACAACCTTAACTCCAAGACTTGACGTATTTGTGCTACATTCCAAATGATTTACAGTACCCAACAGAACATTTATGATAAGCATTAGCAAGAGATGCTATCACTAAATATACTAGAGGGCGGTGAGAAAACAAAGTACCAACATTAACCCTTATATTTATCAATATGAAATACACACCAAATTTCCAGAATGGGACAACTGCCTTAAATTTATACATATTATCTACCATATAGAACGAACAAATACGTTTTGTATAAAAATAGTTTCATTGATATTCAAGAAATGAAAATAAAAATAAAAAAGGGAAGGATAAAAAAACAATACAATGGCTTCCAATGTCTTTTATATATTTTCCTGATCACCAGCGTGATATAGATATATATATATATACATATATTTGCTTTCCAAAATGTCATTTTATGCAATAAAAACTGAGACTGACGGGGTATTTTCAATTCGTCTGCGGAACGGAAATACAAAAACAGGAGGGGGGAAATAGAACCTTGCTTTTAGAGTATAACCTTAACAATTGAAAAGTGAACAAGACAAACCAAAATCACACTTCTTATTCCACTTTTCAGGGCTAGAAATTGGGGGAGGGGGCGAAGTGAATAGGGGAAAAAAAAAAAAAAAAACCCACGGAAAGATGGGCAGGGATGATTTAATTGGGACGAGGATAAAGAATCGTACAGTTTAGAGAGAAGATGGACGAGCTGGGGTTTAGGCAGAGGATCAAGCAGCAAGCGGAGCTCTTCTTCCGATGGTATTTCTTCGTCACCCGCTGCTTCTCCCAGCTTTCTCTTCTTCATGCCCTCCTCCATTCCTGTTCTTCTTCTTTCTCTGTGCGGGTAAAGGAAGTGCCTACTGCCTAGTGTGCGAATTGGTCTAGGTAACGATGGGGTTCCGGGTACTTCTCCTTTAGGGCTTGTTTGGCTTTATAAAAGCCGTTAAAATACCATGGACTGGCTTAACATAGCTCCATGTCACCATTTCGTGACAGGATTGGCAAAAACTGGGACCCATCCATTTCATTTTTCTATTTTTTTTTTATCTATTCGCTTAAGAGGCTGTTTGGGAGCAGGAAAAAATAACGGAATCGAATGGAAGTCGAACAACTCTGGCGAGCTGCTCGAAGAAGATGTCAACGACGACATCGTCCACAAGCTTTGGGCAAACGGTTTCCGTCACTGTTATTGGAAAATCGGGAGAAATTGACGAGTTTCTGTTCGGTTTTCTGCTATGGCCCAGGGTGAATTTACGAAAGATATATATATTTCAGTAAAAATTATTTTTATTATAGAGTTAGATTATCTTAATTTATAAATTTATTTTTATGAAATTAAATCATGTGATGTGACAGTTCTCTTTATTAAATGGGATATGAAAAATTAATGGAATATGATTTTTATTATAGGGCGTGCAAGTTCGCGAATTCCGTTTGAAAAAATTAATAAATTTAAAATTTACATAAATTTTTTTTATAAATAACCTCACAAATTCATATAATTTTATATAATATGTTAAAGATATTTTATTATAAAATTAATTTTATAATTTAACGTATTATATCAAGGCAGATCAGTTTGTGAGTTTATTTTTATGAGATCTCTTTGTAGTTAAAGTATTAATTTTTTCAAAACAAGCATGCCAGACTTGCATACTTTTAAAATTATATCATGTTGCGAAAACGATGACAATAAAACAAAAGTAAATAAAAAATAATCAAACAACTAATCACACAACACAAATTTATGTGGTTTGACAACATGTCTATGTCTACCGAGTTGCAGAGAACTTTATTATGTTGAGGAATCACAAAGTACCATTTTTGAGTGATTTTTCATTGATCAAAACGGTTGTAGTGTACAAAATAAGTATATTTATATGGTTACATGAAGAAATCTTAATTTCACTTTTATGCGATATTCGCTCAAGCATAATACAAGTACACATCGAACGAACTCTTTACATGACACTTTGTGAGTAAAAAATACTGCCAAAAAAGTCTTATTGAACATTCGCTAAAAGACCATAACGAATCATTGTCGGGTCAGATTTTCAAGTCTGCCGCCACATCAATAAAGAAAGATCCACAAACCCAACATATCAACCATTATTCAAAGTTCAGTGTTTATGGAAGATCATCAAGGTTTTGGGTTAAATATAAAAAATTTCGTGTAATTGGCACAATATGTTGAGTGTTGCTCATTTGTTAGTCCCACATCGGTAGGATTAAAGGAAATAGCATAAGGCTCAACTTATAAATAAGAGGCTTAGCCTCTTAGTTTAAGTGCACCAGTTGAAAGCTTATCTAGTAATTTTTGACTTTAGTTAAATTCCTCTATTAACCTTTTAAGTGTAAAAGGGGAAGAGGTGTAAAGTTAAAGTTTTACTAGTGGGGTAGCTTTGTAGGTGTGGTGAGGAGAAAAATTGTGTGATTGTAACAATTTTTCACATAGTGAATTTTCTTTTCTGGGTCTGGTGGTTTTTCTCCTGTTTTGGAGTTTCCACGTAAATTTCTTGTGTTGTTATTATTTCTCTATTTTTCTTATTATTCCTGCAAATGGTAGATCATAGGGGGGGTGAATTTAGGAGGTCCAAATTCCCAACAATTTGTATCAGAGCCACTAGGTTCTTTTTGTGGGGTGGGGCTTTGGTGTGGTAGTGTGAATACGTATAGTCTAAGGAGGTTCTGTCTAGGAGATTGGAAATTTTAAGTGTGTCCGTTGTGACCCTCCAATCTTTCCTGGGAACTGACTTAGTGAGATACTATTCATTTCTACGGTAAATTCATCAAAGTAATGTCAGGAAGTAAGCCTTCAAATCTTGTCAGATTTAAGGTGGAGAAATTGGTTTACACAAGGTGTGGAAGGGCAGATCAATCCCTGAAGTCAGCAGTGATAGCGACTGGTGAAACAGCTAGTACAAGGAGCTGGTTCGGCAAGTGGCTTCAAGTCAGTAAATGGAGATACTGGTATTGATGCTAACGTTGTGTCTCTCTCCATGGAAAAAGGGACATGTTCGTCCTCATGTCATGCCGTTAATTCCCAAAATTGTCATGATAGAGGATGTGTTAATGTTAGCAGGTCCACAAGTTTGCACATGGGTATTGGTTTGGCATTAATACAGGGTGTGTGGTGGAAATTCATGTCGATGGTTGATGAACTTCCAGGAGAGCCAAACATGGAAGTTACACCATAAATTTTCAGCAAGGTTGTTTTTGACATGGGCCGAAATGAAATGCTGGGAATTGGTTTATTCTGAGTGAGTATACTTTTATGGTGAAGTATGATAGCGGAAGCTATGAAGATCTTCATTGAGGTGGAGCTTGGCTGTGGGACTAGTCAAAATCGCAAGGTGGAGATTGTTGAGTGTTGTTCATTTGTTAGTCCCACATCGGTGGGATTAAAGGAAATAGCATCAGGCTCAACTTATAAATAAGAGGCTTAGCCTCTTAGTTTAAGTGCACCAGTTGAAAGCTTATCTAATAACTTTTGACTTTAGTTAAATTCCTCTATTAACCTTTTAAGTGTAAAAGGGGAAGAGGTGTAAAGTTAAAGTTTTACTAGTGGGGTAGCTTTGTAGGTGTGGTGAGGAGAAAAATTGTGTGATTGTAACAATTTTTCACATAGTGAATTTTCTTTTCTGGGTTTGGTGGTTTTTCTCCTGTTTTGGAGTTTCCACGTAAATTTCTTGTGTTGTTATTATTTCTCTATTTTTCTTATTATTCCTGCAAAGGGTAGATCATAGGGGGGATGAATTTGGGAGGTCCAAATTCGTCCAAATTCCCAACACAATAACCTTTCGAAAACTTCCATATACCCCACACTGTAAGTTTGTTAGGAAAACAGCAAGAAGAGAAGATAAACAAGACGTACCCTGTAAAGATGCTGTGATGCACCGTACAGTTCAATATTTTCGAATTCGTGCTTCAAAACTACCATGTTCATTAAGAGAAGATAAAACTAAAACTTATAATTTCCTGCAGGAATGGCAGCCAGGGCCTGGCTTAATATTTGTTCTCTTAACACACAAATACTGTTTCTGAATATTGACGTTTCTCTTTTTCGAATTCTTTCACGTTTTTTTATTTCAGAAATTACGAGGAAAAAAGGCCCATAATTTTAATGAATGGCAATTTTTTCGAAAGTTCTTCAGCTGGACATGATTTAAATGGTTCCCAAAGAACATTTTGCAGAACATTTTCCTACATTATGAGCTCAAAGAAAAGAAATCCATAGAGAGTTTAGTTCGAATTTCTTATGGGTTCCCTCGATACAGTTTTCAACCAACTCAAAAGAACATGAGCACACAAATTCCAAGACAACATTATTCTTACGCTAACACAAGCTCTAAATGAGCTTTACAACAAGAATGTTTTTCACTAGGTTTAAGGATGGACGAGGGATGCATGAAGTTTACACAACAGTTATTTTCTGAAGGGAATTATGCACGAGTGCACTCGATTGTATTTACACTGTAAATACAGTTTGGATTATGCAAACACACTGCATGCTATTCTTAATTAGGCTGCTGCGTATGTCTTGATTCTATTGTAGGGAATGAGCTTTGCAGGAACCTCATGACTGTTTAACTGCTTTCAATATGCAAAAGATAAAAGCTTTCCAGGGAACCCATGACTGCTTAAGTGCTTGAAGGTGTATACGCAAAAGATCATATGTCATGCTTTGAGGATCTAGCTTATCTTGGATGGGAATAAAGAATTTCCAGAACCTTCAGAAATGGGAACCTGAACCTCTTGACTATTTGATGGTTCAGCAAAGGAAGTATCCAAGTTGTGATTCTGGAAGAGGCTACTATTTGTTTTCTGTTGCTGGTCAAACATCATCTTGAGCTGCTTCCCCTGTTCTTCAATTTGTAGCTGTATTCTTCGCTGAACCTGGCCCGGATAAGTCATCAAGCAAAGTTTAGTAGCTAGGAGATCATATACCAGCAAACCCCTCGATAAATGGTTTGAAACCTGAGTAGCAGATGCAAGTGCTTATATAAGGTGTGAGGTCCAGTTTGTAGTAACCGGTAAGAATGTAGGGGTAAATATACGCTATACGTTTCCTGCCTGGGTTTCAAGAAGGCTGCAACCTGTTTTGTTCTTATTGTCTTGCCAGGCAATCAAAAGTCCCTAGCTGTTGTGCTGGGTGACCCTAAAGTTCAAGCTCATATAAAGTTGTTTCCAATTGATATGAAATTCCTTTTATTGTGAAAGAAAAAAGTTTTAAAAAAGGTCAAGATCACCTTGGAAGAGAAATCAATTTTTGAAGGATAACTGAAACTACACTATACATGGAATGAAGGAAACAAATGCAGAGAGGGTGGACCTTATAGAAGCAATGACTAGAAGATACTGGAGAACTGGTAAAACAGGTAGTCAATATATTGGCATAGATAAAATCAAAATCTGAAATGGAGAAGAAAAGCCCGTAAACTCACCTCCAATTGTTCATGAAGACGCCTCTGGACATCTAACTGCACTTGCAGTGCCTCTGTGATCTGCAAGCCACTGTCATTCAAAGGGTTATGAACAGAGAAATAAAGAAGAAGAAAAGAAAGATAAAACCAAACGCCAATTTTCAAAGAATTACAATTTTAAGAGGAGAATTGTGTTTGAGTTGGATGCCAATACGATAGAATAAAATTCATGAACATTACGTTTTAACATCGAGCTGGGGTACATTGCTCATACTATTTCTTTTCTCCAATTTTCCTGCAATAGAAAAGGCTACTCTAATCAAAATTATTATTTAACTGGCTAAATCAAGTTCATTGTAATCTTATTCAAAGAAAAGGGCAATGTAGATTGATGAAAGTCAGCAAAATGTACACACAAACTTAAAATAAGGGATTCTGAATTGCTTTTCAGTTCGCTTCAGTGACGTTGGCCTGATCATTTCAGGGAATTGACCATACAAACATGGAAGGTTAAGCATACTTTTGTGACCGCTAGTGCCATGTTAGTTGTTGTATAGAAGGAAGTTAAGGGGGGGAAACCGCTAGCATTAATATCAATTCAAATAACTCTAGCCTATAGAGTTGCAAAAACTAAACTTTGTTTTCTTTATCTGAAACATAACTTCAAGGTTTTTTGAGTTCTGCCTTCAACAACGAGAGAGGAGTGGCCATTTTTCAAACTAGTTTGCAAATCAAAAAGAACGCTCTTTGCATTGAGGATTAAGGATCACCTCAAATGCTTGATTGTCTGATCTGAGAAAAAAGGGCAGCCTATTATTAAAAGCACACTGTTCATGGCTCTCTGAAGTGGTTTGAATAATGAGAATGATCGCCTATAAATGTTAGGGCTGTCATGACCTAATTACAGATATCATCATCATCATCATGAACCTAATTATTCCATAGAAATTTGATGCAAATAAAAAGAAAAAAAAAAGGAATATCCTCCTGATGAGAGGAAAGTGACACTCATGAACAAAATGCAAAGCAAAAAAATAAATTACTCCACCCTTCTTAAATTATACTTGAAAAAGTTCAGCCAGCTAAAGCAAAGGAACCAAGCACAATAAATCTCTTCAGAAAAATACCAAAATTGTCACAGGCATTACCTTCTGTTGAGTCTGGTATGTATTTTGCAATTCGGTACTTCTACAGGGAACAAAGAAAATGAATCTAATTTGTGGAGGGAAGTTGAAACAATATTACAGGTAACATCTACAGTACTTTAGAAAGCTTTAATACCTGAAGATGACTTTTCACATGAAAAATGGTCAATCCATCCGAGTTCATCAGCTTCAGTATTGCCTTTGGCGTTGCCTCTATTTTACATCATTGAAAAATCATCAGAGACCGATGGTTTATTTCTTACTTTGAAGAAGCTTATATCAAATGACTTACTTTCAGCACCACCAAGGCGATTAACACATTCAACAAATTTCTCGTGAAGATCTTGGGTCCACCTTATTCTTGCCTTGCTAGAGATTACTGCCCCGGCTGAAGCAGAACGGCCAGGAGTAATGTGTATATTTTCAGAGGAAAGTCTTGAAAACTGCTTCTCTTGCTGAGAGGAGCAGCCCAGCTGTGGGGGCGAGGAAGTATGTGAATTGCAATTGCCCTGAAAAATTACCTAGCCATAATCAGAATGATCTTTACACATTAGGAATGATGCCAAACTTGAATTATTGCATGTAAAGAATTGAAAGTACACAAGCTCTAAATTAGGAAATACATACCATATCGTCCTGATTTCCTTTAAAAGGAATCAAAAGGTGCCTCCCACCATAGTTAGTATCATCACCAAGCAACTTATTTTGTTCATGTGGAAGAAGCTTACATCCTGGTGAATTGCTGCATGAAATTTTGTTTCCAGAGGATTCATAGTATTGATTACAAAAGAACTGAGATTTCACCATTGCCTGCAAGGTGTTTCTCAAATCAAAGTTGGAATCATCTTGATGAGCTGAATTGATGGAAAAGTCTTCCCTGGAAGATTGATACGAAGGGAACTGTGAATCATAAGTCCTGGAAACTAGGGAACACAAAGAGGGGTCATCAACTGGACTATCATACTGTTGAATTCCCATGCAGCGTTCTGTTGCATAAAAAGCAGAAGCTGGTGAATCAAAGCGGCTCATAATTGTGCTGGATGATTTAGCAGGCCTAATATATTGCAGTTGTGATCCTCCACCCATGGTTGGTGGCTGAGCACCAGTTCCGAATTGCCAAGACTGTTTGGATCCAAATAATTGGGAAGAACAATTAGCAAATTCAGAGCCACGATCATTGATCAGTTCATAGTTCTGGCTAACTGGTTCTCGGCAATCTATCTCCTGAGTGTTCATCTACAAATGACAAAAACTGACAACCCAGCTATCCCAACAACAACAGCAAGCAGAGCTGATTTCTGCTCAAATATCCTGTCTACCATCCAAAACTACATCAACTTTCGTTCTCTTTATATGTTTTTCAGAAAGGAAACGCCACAGGAAAAATATACGCAAAATAGAAAAGAGAAGATGCAAATCAGATGGACAAACAACAACAGGGTTAAATTCTGATGTGCAGCATAAAATTCTCACTTATATTCCGGGAAACTTAAGGTTTAAGATATGAATAGGATTTGTATAAAAGCACTATGAAAGGCCTTTATTTATTCCCATAATGAAGGATAGGAATGAACTGTAATTTATTTATTGACAGAACCAAAGCCAGAAAACGCTTATAAAAATACAAATCTCTCGAAGACAAACAAATGGGCTAACAGAATTTGTCCATTCATGAACTCCAATGGGAAAATGTCTCAATCACCAAAGAGAAAAGGAAAACAAAATAGAAATGAAAAAAATCCAAAATATTGAAAGGGCTTTGTGGGTCTTTAGAAAAAATTAAAATGTCCTGCAGTATTGGAAATTTATCATTAAAATTAAAACTATTGGAGAATATTGTAATGTAGATGCTGAACAATTTAACCTGAGATACTAGCATAAATTCGTTATAAATCTGCGATTATTCCTACACTGGATACGGATGAAGTCAATTTTGCAGCCAAAAAAGATGGTATAAAATAAAAGAAACTCGATTCTTTCCCTCACAATAAAAGATACGAATCCCCCTCCCCTTTCCTTGAGATTTCATCTTGCAAACTGGGTATCTCATGTCTGGAAACTGCCAGAAAAGTTCATGCTCATTGCTCTACAATATTACAGTAAAAACACAGAGGACTTTTGTATTGTGTTTTAAGATTCTGCACAAGTTGAGAAAACATGAGTGGATTTAACGATCTCCAATTCCATCCACACGATCTAGTGGCCTTTCAACGAATACATAAATAGATTGATCGTAGATCGACTATAATACCATTGTTTGAGAATCTGATGGTTTCTAAAACCAGAAACTAATGCTGCTAAGGCTTTATTCATATACCGACACATAGCCAGTTTTTCATGACAGTCAGACTCTGATAATCTTCAAATCTGAGTTCCTCTTGCGAAACATTAGTGAAAGTGATCCTTGTACAGGTGGTCTGGAATTGAAAAACCCTAATTTTAAGAATTTTGGACACTACATTTCGTTAAAAAACTAAATACTTCCTCAAAATTATTAACACTACCACTAAAAAAATTAACCTGAAAAGACAATTCGTATTCAGTTCATCGAATCGATTTTCGGTCAAATCGAATCATCAAAAAGTAACCCCTAAAACAAAAAGCAGCCATCACTCACAGGAGACAAAAAAACAACAAAAAACAAGAATACAATAAAATCAATAAAGATTGCCTGGCATATCGCTGTAATCTGAGGCAGCCTATAAAATCATTTGAGAAGGTAAAAAGTTGGGATATTTTTGCACGGGATTCTTTAAACGGCCGGTATTACTATTCTAATTAAATAGGGTTACTATCAGCGGTAACAACAGAAAAAAAAAAAAAAACACACACACACACACACACATTATTCTTGTACTTGCCTCGGTGCCTCCATGTCATTGTCTGAGCAGTGTTCGAATCAAATGCTGTGTAGTGTTTTAGGCCGAAAGCTTGATTCCTAGGTGATGTTTCAGCCCCTTGAAGATCACTAAAAGAATATCTTACGTGTGTTTTCTGAGTCCCAAATCAGTTTAAACTGTTTGTAATGATCTTTTGAATTCAAATTTTTCGTCTGAAGCGATGGCGACGACATACCATACAAAGGTTGCAAATTTACGATTCCCATTGTTTTGGGGTTCCTAGTGAGTGATCAAGAAAGTTCTAGATTTGATACTGACCCCTAATGGGCCGGCTGAGTGCGTTCTCTCTTAAAATTGCATCCCACTCATTCTTGTGAGAAGGTGAAGTCTCTTCCTTCTCTGTCTTAATTCTATTCGATCAATTTCTCCTGCTCTAGTATTCAGGATCAAAACTCCAAATCAGAGTTGAAATGTTCGAAGATGTTGACAGGAAGAGAATAAAGAATTTGTAATGTGAGAGGGGTCTAATGGCAGTTTAGCCTTGGGAAGAGAAGACAAATGACAGTTTGCAATATTTTTTCATTCCTTTGGTTGATGTTAAGGTTGGTGCTTGTGGAGATTGATATGGACAATGCCTGTAGAGACGAAACTATCACTACACTCTTTTGTTTCCTTTTTGGGCCAAACCCCATGCATTTCATTTGTGATTTGATAAGAACCCTGTTCCATGTCCGTCCTAGTCAGCTGAAACTTCAAAGGGATATGGAAAGAAAGATGAAGTACTTTTCTGGATTTCTCTGTCAATACAAGCATCATGTGCACTGATAATTGTTACTTTTTTCACAATTATTTGCCGCTTTTTTATTAAAAAAATGATAAAAGTTACATCACTTTTGGCATCATATTATGCAACCATATCTTTAAGACGAAGGTGTTTTTATAAAATAACCTCATTTTATAAAACTATCCTCATCTTAAAATATGTACTGTAAAATATATTGTTAAATATATAATGTGGATATCATTATAATATTATTTATCATCATTTTAACTACATTATTTTAAGAGTTTTGTTAGGTATAAATAAGTTCATGCACCAATTCGGGTATTAATGATCTTTTTTATTAAAAAAAATTTTGAGAAAAGAAGAAAATCTCATATCTTATGAAAATTATTTCCGTCTTCAATTCACATCATTTCGTTAAACATATATCTTATATATCAATATCGGTACGCGAATTGGTACACGAACTTGCAATAAGATTTTTTCTTATTTTAATATCATTTTTAAGCACATGAAGCCTAATTGGGTTGCTGGATTTTGTCTACATGAATGCCTTTATATATATGTAAATGTATATCAAATGTAGCCTGGTATTGATGTTGGCAATCGAATTTATTGTAGCTGGTGAAGGTGGAATGGCCTAATCAAAAACCACTAATCCAATTATCAAATGAAAACGTTTCGACAAAAGCGATAACATCAGAGAGAGAGAGAGAGAGACACGGCTTCTTATTATTGGAGATTGGCGAGCGAACAAATTATTTGTATTGTAAAATTTGTAATTAGTTGGATGGTTCATTTTGCACGACAACTGTTTGTCTTTTGGAGTCTCTGGAGCAAGGAAGGCTGCCTACATTGTTGAATAAAAAACCCAATAATGCATAGAATCATTTAATTATTTTCAAAGCAATTAAGAGAATCTAGCTACATGCATATTGTAGGTCTTGTAGATCGATGCAACCTTTTCAAAAAGGTTATTCCTCATATGCACGTACAATAATATTTATTTATTTATATATTCAATGCTGGCATAAATTCCCTCCCATCTCTTTGACCTTCCAAGTCCGCACATAAATATGTAATTTCAATATTGTAGTTTTCGAATGCGAAGATCATGACGGCCGCATTTAAACAAGATTTTAAGCTGAAGAGGTAATTATTGCATTGCTTAAAGCCAAAATTAGGACGCCGAAAGAGTTTGTGTTTGTCTTAGCATGTAAGATCCAAGATATTGGGCATTAAAGATGTGAGAGAAAAAAAAAATCAACAAGATAGGCATGACCAAGAACATATAAAAGAAAGCGCGCAACATTGTACGTATCTCTCGGCTAATTAGACTAAGGGCATTTCATCATGTTTCTTGTTACACTGTTCTTAGTGGGTCATTACCATAGAAACTGACCCTTCAAAACAAATAGGGGACATTTCAGCCTTGACAGGCTTGACTGCCAATTTGGCACCATAGATATGGACACAAGGTTAATAATTACCCATCCTTCGAAAATTTCGCTGATCCTAAACCCCATTGATCGATATTAATAGATTTTTCTCTTTGGCTAGATAAAATCAAGTCATTTTTTGTGTCAGTGGCCAATGGCCGATCGGGTACCGACATTAATTAAAGAGTAATTATTGACATAGTCTGAGTGCAAAGAAGACTCTTAGAATTAGTAGTTGTCAATAAGATTAAGTCAGCACTTTAGTTTTAATCAATAAGGGTGAATGCCCATCGTTTTCTAGTTCTGTACTGTGTTTAGTTATCGTTTCCTAGTTCTATTGTGTTAGTATTTTAGTTACAATATTGATGTCTATTAAAGATCTAAAATGTAAAGTTTAGGAGCACTTTTGATGATTTAATGAGATTACATATTGGATCTTGAGATGGGAGCAATCAGGTGAGACGCCAAATGTGTGCAAGTTCTATTTTATTTATATTGTTTGGAGGTCCTGCATCGACTTTGGTAATCAGAGCCGAAGTTTTCCATCGTCAACACCATGAATACGTAGAATAACAAGCACCCCAACACCACCCGCTTAACACGGCAGCAACATGACGACCTCTTACTAGAAGTGATTAATCAAAATTGGGTTCTTTGAACAAGAAAGTTGATATAGTCTAGAACCATGTGTTTGATAAACCAAGAGGATCAAGTGTTAATAATCAGTAATGCTAGGTACCAATCCCAAATAGACCAATTCTGAGTAAATCTTTTATATATAAAAAAAAATAGATTCCACTAAAAAAATATTGTTTATAAAAAGATTTGAAAATGCAACTTCCATTGTCACACACATCACTATGAGTAATGATCTCCAACCGTGCCTAGAATGACATTTAATCAGTGGCATATTTTCCGAGCTTCATAAAAGAAGGGTTCCCCTCAAAAGAAGATCGATTAGGCTCATGAGAGTGTAAAACTAATCCACTCTTTATTGCTTGAAAATTTGATGGGAGAGTCGATAGACACAGAGAATTAAACATTCGAAAGGATGTGCCATTTATATGACTAAGGAAAGAATAATTCGATCCCAAGTACACAAACATATATAGGATGGAACTGCTTGAATTGGTTGCCAATTTGCAGGCCAGGCAGTTGCATCGCCAGTACAGCACTATATATCGGATTGTGCTAATTTAGTACTGATCGAGTCTGAATATATAGATAGAGATGGAGAATAGTGATCATCATATGCGGTCCTGTTCTGCATTATTCCAAAAGTTGTCATGGTTATACCTTCGCTTAATGATACTCATTCTCTTTCTCTTTCAATTGCAAACGCATCTTTTATATATATATATATGTCAGTACAGAAACATTAGCTATACATGTATTATCTATATCAGAAGGGTTGACATTGTAAGTTTTTTTTTTCTCTCTCTCATTTCTATTTCTTCTTTTTAAAAAAAAAAAAAAAAAAGTTATGTAAGAACATCTAATTTCATAAGGTCCGTAATATTTTTCTTCGCTATGAGTTTCATAATCCTCAAATGATGTAGTACAAACCATTTATGGGCTCTAAAGTTATTCTATTCATAAAAAGCCCCACCCATCGAGTAATTTTCCTTGAATGGTCTGAATAAGAGCCAAGCCTAGCCCAAAAGGTGCACAGGCCAGAAGGGTCAAGGCTCTTTGGCCCATGGGCTGACAACTCAGAGTTAACTGCACTTTTGGAATTGGGTTGCTAAGGACCAATTAACCCTTGGCCCATGGGGTACGTACTGTTACGGCATCCACTTCTCTAAATTAAATTAGCTAGGCTGTGTGATTGACTTTCTAATTACGGAATAATGCTGATTATAAGTTTTAAATAGATAAATTTTAAGTATTTTTTTTGCAAAATTTGGGTCTCACTAAAAGAAATAATTTTTTAGTCAATTAAAAGGTAATATATATATATATAATTAAGTATTTCACTGTTAAAAAAATAACAATTAATTAAAAAATTAATTAATTACATGCATGAGTACTACTCATAGGCTCATAGCAGTAGATATGTATAAAGACAATAGACTCATTAGCAATAATCAAAAACTACTTATTTGTTGTCAATTATTTCTTATAAAAAAGTCAATTCTCGTCGCACATAGTCATTTTTATTGTAAATAACTCGTTATAAATGTTAATTATTTTTATAGTGAATATTAGATTCTATTTGGCCTACAGATCAGATTGAATTGACTCGGAAAGATTATTTAAAAAAAATAAAAATAAAAAATGATTTGGATACGTTTGGTGGCTGTATCTGGCCGTAAAGTTTCTAATAGGTTAGGTATTAGTTGAATAAGCCAGTGTTTAAATATATGGCTGCAGCTGGGTCGAGAAATTTGATCGAAATTACTCCTGCATTATCATCATGATCATGATTCTTTTTTACTACGTTATTTTTTTAATCATGTTACGTCTTTCATAAAATATCGGAAATTTGGGTAGATAGCTTGTAGTCGTTAGTCCTACCTTTCCTTATTTGTTTAGATCAATTGAGTCAAGAAGGCGGTATATATTATATCATCTCTCAATGAAGAGTAATGCTAAGTATGAGTCTTATATGGCATAGCATACATATGGCAGATAGCACCATTAATTAGGAGGATCCTTCCTGCATGCGGGTCAATGGGTTACAATACATGTCCTAATTTCGAGCGTGCATGCATGCAGCATATATGGCCTGCAGAATGCTTAAAATGATCTCCAGGGACGTTATATATAAATATAATGTACCAGTAGTACTAGAACTATGTCGTCGACATTGGGAATGGCGTCATGATTTAATTTTTACGGGCAAAGGAAAACAGAACATGATCAGCATGTGGTCGAACTGATCATGAGAATGCCGTTTCCGTTTCTCGTACGTAGATTTTGTGGCAGGAAGTGTAGCGTATGGAAAACACATGAATAATATTATATATATTGCCACAATTTCTGAATCTAAAGACTAGTACTGTAGACGTGTTCTTGTGTACCTAGGCACATCAAATAATCATTTATGTGTCGGAACTGCTGGCTAATTGCTTGCTCACGAAAGTATATACTATAGCTAGATCGTATATGCTGATGCATGAGACCACCAAACCCCTTGGATCATAGGAAATTGTTGTCCGATTAGAATTACGTCGTGCATGCATGCATGCATGATATCAGCTTTAACTTTTCCAATGCGCATGCAATTAATTCATGATAATTAATGGAAGTCAAATTACAGAAGCTAGCTATATAATATTGATCATGACGATTACGATGATCATGATGATCATTATTTTTCCATCTTTAAGTAAAATCATGTTTTCCGTGCATGCCAAGAAAAAGGGTGAACAAGTACTTATCTACGTACGAGAGCCCAAG
This sequence comes from Carya cathayensis, assembly GCA_011037825.1. NCBI lineage: Eukaryota > Viridiplantae > Streptophyta > Magnoliopsida > Fagales > Juglandaceae > Carya > Carya cathayensis. Next base: position 439,391 of record QGSO01000255.1, on the reverse strand, counting down.
ATCCACTACTACTCCATATATCTAGCATTTTGCAAAGATTAGAGAAGATTAGTGTTGACCAGGTACATATATACATACACACACTCTTCATGCATGTAGCTGTTTTCTTTGAGTGCACACACACACACACACACATATATATATATTCTTTTGGAAGTGTTTTGACTAAAAGAATAAAATAGGAAAATAAAAAACAACCATTTAATCCGATATGTTCTTAACGAATTTGGGTAAACTAATTATCCGCGTGCGTGAAAGAAGAAATCGAATTGAAGATATATAAAATGGATCATTAGTGAAACTTATATCTAATTGGGTATTAAAAAAAACATTTATATATAAAGTGGTTGAGGCGTCAAACTTTATTCGATCGTGATGATCTACATGATGATATTGTGACACATGTATTTAGGTATATAGTTCCAATCTAGAATGGGTAGTTTTTTTTTTCGTTCTATTTATTCAATAAAAGGGAAGCTAGCTGCAGCGCCTATAGGAAAGTGCATGTGTCCTTCCTCCTAAGAAATTTTTAATACCTTTGCAAAAAGAAAAAGAACATAGAAAAGATAAAGAAACCAATGACATGGGCCACCCTGTCGGGAGCATATATATAGATATCATGTCTAATGCAAAAAAATAAAATAAAATATGGAAGAAGACACCAAGTACAGTACATGACATTAATGTTATTTTAATTCATGATAGAGATAAATTTATGGGCCGAAGAAAATATGATCATCGAATTAATAGTAATTAAGCTGCTTAATTATCGAAGTGTGTGCATCCTTAATTATGTGGAAATACTGTACAAGGCATTGCTTTGTGAGCAAATTATAGCATAAATGGTGATTCTTCTTATCAGGGATCAAAGGGGAGCGTTTTGGTGATTTTGAGCTGTTTCTATATTAATTGGGCGTAGGATTGCGGGCGATATGTACAAGATTAGGAGTTCGGCCGAGAGAGTTAGATACATCTATTCAAATCAAGGAGGAATTAATTTAGAATAATCTCTCAGATCAACATGCATGGAAAGTTGAACAATATATAAATTGAATTGGAACTTTCCCTGACAGTGACCATTGATTCTAGGGAATAGGGAATATATTAAAGGCACCCTATTCCAATCTTTCGATATTAATGTGACTCGTGAATGTATATCTTTTGGTACAGAACTAAAGTTGGCTACCTGAGGGTTTTACTAACTGTTACCAGTACTGCTATGCCTTCGCTTTATTTCCTTTTTCGATGTCTTTCAGATTCTCTCCACAGTGGCTAGTGTCAGGAGAAACACACTGAAGACAAACCTTACCTTGTACCAGTAATGCTTTTTAAGAAGACATTACCAGGAGTTTTTTGCCTTTTTATTTTGCAGATTTTTAGTTTTTACTGCGTATATATAGATGCTTTAATTCTTACGAGCTGCCATTTTAGTTGAATTAATTAATTCTGATCATGATGCTCGTTAGGATTACGACATACCGTTCGATTAATTCCTGCATAGAATAGATAATATTAATAATAATTCCCAAACATCATCAGCAGTACTTCAAAAGAAACTACAGTAGAAGAATCATTTTACTTTTATCACGAGTAAAAGCAGCTTAATTAAATGTGACCCTTTTTCCACAAGATCAGATCCTAATGGGAGGGAAACGTTTGGAATTTTCTCAGAAAATGACATAACAAATAAAGCTCAGGTCACTTCAGTTATTTATGTTTTCTGTATGTTTCTTGACATCGTCATTTTTGTCTGTAATTCGAGAGGTCAATGATTTTTTAACACAAGTCTACACCAGACCCAGCTCCAATATTATTTCAGCTTCACTTGTTTTCTTTCTTTCCATTTAAATACTTATTTAGAGGATAGAGTTGCATGCATAATGGACGAATCCTTTCATTTTCTTCTTCTTCTTCTGATCTTTTCCTTCCTTATCGTCTTTGGTCAGACAACTGTCAATTCTCCTTTACTCAAGTCTGCAAGAAAAAGATATATAGTCTGGTAATTAAATTGGGATATTGCTGCTAGCATTCGTTGAATTTAGATTCCATATATATGGTAATTTGCTCAAATTGCAGCAAACAAAACCATTTTGAGTACTACTTAAAAACTATTGGTAAAGAAGTTGGTGTTTTTCATTTTTCTTGAGATCATAGGCCGGTCTTGAGTCTAGCAGCAAATTCTGACAAAACTTCTCGGGCCTTGGCCGATTGTTTACAAAAAAGAAAGAAATCAAGGAGTCTGAAAACATCAAGATTAGATATGTATTAAAAATTTCTGTTTAATTAATGAAATTTTTGGTGCCTAGTGCTTGGAGGATATAAGCTGCCTGCCAGGTATTAAGGACCAGATCGATATATATTCTCTAATTACAAATGGCTATGCCCAATTTAATAATCCTTGGGCTTGTAATTTTGTCGAAGATTAAGCCTTAATCGCCGTTCTAGGGTCAATTACTGTATTATTTAAAAAAGCCAGTACTGCTCTTGGCCCCGCACAGAGCCGCGAAGATAAATTATTTGTAAAATTTCAAATTGACATTATTTATAAAAATTGATTTCATTATAAAAAAAATGTAAAAAATATTTTTTTTTTAATAGGATCCATATTTTTACAAAGAGTTCTACTACTAATCATCCTACACTACACCAAAAAAAAAAAAATAATAATAATAAATATTATTATTTTTTTACAATATTTCTACGTGAAATTTATCTATTTAAATCTTGTATTTGATATTTCTAGCCACAAATCCGTCTTCATGGGATATCAATAGACTATCCTACTTTTATTTCTTAGTCCAAAAACTACCTTGATTTATATCTAAATAACATGTTTGCCACAGAATTCAAATAGTGCAAGCGGGTCTCTTTTTAGGACCTTTGAAGTTTTGAATAGCTTTTTTACATTTTGAGTGCTCAATTGCAAATCCCAAAAAGGGTTTAAAAAAAAAAAAAAAAACAACAACACACCCAATAATTCACTAAGGAGGTTGGTTGTACTATAAAAACCCAAAAGTCCAAGGGTAAATTGGTAATCGAGGATCTTTATAAATCTATTACAGCATAAGACCCATGGTATCTATCTATCTATCCCCTATGCCCACAGTCACTCTCCCAAACAAAGATGGTTGGCTCTCTTCAAGTTTTCTCAATGAAATCTCCATCTTCCAACTTAAGCTTCACGAAGATCAAAAGCCTAATCCACACCCTCATATATTCGCACATGTGCCGCATCATTCGAGCTCTTTCCAAAGCCAAAACCACCCTCGTTGAGATTGTTAAGGAAATTCAGCACATCCAAATCATATTCCCCCAAGACAAGAACAAGAACAGAAAGCTATTCTTTGGGTCATTTAGGCTACACTATAACTGGTGTTCTTCCCATGTGGTTCCTGTACCTGCGCCGGTTCTAAACGGGCTTTCCGAGACCCATTTCTACTATGATTCGACGTGGAATTCTGTTCTTTACACGGGTGATCAGCAAGGCAAGGACGGCGGGGAGTCGCAGCTTTCTGGCTACCTCCGGTGGCTTGAAGAAAAGGTTCCTGATGACAATTCTACCAGTGATCAGAAGGATGTCGATGATGTTGATAAGCTTGCCGAGATGTTCATAGCAAACTGCCACGAGAAGTTCAGGCTGGAGAAGGAGGAGTCATACAGGAGATTCCAAGACATGATGGCTAGAAGCATATGAATCCAAGACACAAATGCTGGATAGAAGCATGTGATTCCGAGAGTACTCAGGCCGGCAGCTTGCCAGAATCATGTCAGATATGGTGTTTGTTGTACCTTCTCTACTTTCCCATTCTTTGATGTTAAATTTGTAAGAAGCTGGGTGGGAAAGTACAGTGATTGATTGGATTCAGTTTTTAGTTTTAATTGTATGCTTTTTTCCTACAACCTTCTTACTTGGTTTTATATGTTTCTTTTGAACTGCTCATGAGGGGTCTATCATCTGTGCAGAATTCATGTACATGATGGATGTACTGGGGATTTGTGCACTTCTTATCTTCATATATATCTATATATATAAATGATGATTGTGGTGGCCGGGCACGACTGCTTGCAATATTGATATATTGGTACTGGCGATCAAAGTCCTTCAAAATTTCAAATAGTTAGTTTCAGGGAATTAATCTTGTCAATTTCCGATACCTTGAATGCTTGACATCATCTTATAAAAAAGAGAAGGGAAAAAACGATATTTGTAGTTAATGGTACGTAAGTTTTGCACTTTTTTTTTTCTTTTAAAAGTTAGATAAATCTAAGATTTATGTAAAAAACAGAACCTTTCAGTAGATTCTACATAAAATTTATATACCTTAAAACTATATTTAATATTAATATTAAAGAAAACGTTTGAGGGCAATATCTAAAAGTAATGTATGGACACAAACTGCACCATCTACTTACTAAAGTATTGATGGGCGTGTATAGTAATATATTATCTATACCACTACAAGAAAAATAGTTTTTTACATCGTCTGAATTCATTGAAAAAAATACAAAACGTGTCGTAATTATTAATTAATAATGCGTTTTGTGTGACAAATTCAGATGATGCAAAAAATCTTTTTTTTTATCTTTTGAAGTGTATACTTAGGTACATAGATGTACGTATGAGTATAGTACACATGCAGTATTGATATCAAAGGAGGAGTTTAAAGGCTTAAGGCCAGGCTAGCTAGCGGATATATATATAGCGATTAAGGATTTCGGATCAAAATGTGATCATTTTAAGTATTTAATTATGAGGATGATCAGCACTACTGATTAGAGAAAATAAAGTGCGGATCATGTCTTCGATTGGTCAAAATAACGGGCTGAGTTAATTGGATCGCCCAATATTGTTTAGTCTAGTGATCTTGGACTCTTGCACGTTATTATTTTTGTAACATTTTCTCTGATCGTTTAGTATCCCATGCAGATTAATGTACATATATGCATTATATATCTTCAGTACATGTGAATGTGTAATTACAATTGATCTGTAACTTACAAAAGCACGCTATTACACGTAATCTGCGTGTATAATTTGTTGAGAATATAATATAAATAATTAAATTTATTTTTTTATTATCAATTTAAATTTTTTGAAGAAGTGATGATGTCAAATCAGGGAAACAACTTTCCCTTATTCTATATATAATTAAACAAATCTATTTGTAAGCCGATTAATCTATCTAGTCACTTAAATCCAAGCTTGGAGTAAGTAGTAAGTACTTGAGGGGGATGGTCTCCAAACTTAGACGATCAGCATGAGTAGTTACCTACGCACTATCATGAAAGTCAAGGAAGGATTTATAAGGATTTCGGATTTTGACTAAAATGGTTGTACACATGTAAATTAAGCAAATTCCATAAAATTATATATCAAGTTGCTTGAATTGTATGGATCAAAATGTCATTTTAAGTGTGAACATGCAGATTAGAGAAAACAAAGTCCCGATGTTTTCGGTCAAGACAATAATGTTCAAATTAGTTAATTGGATATATGGAGGATCGCCCATGGTTGGTTTGGACCTCGGTCTTGTTATTAATTATATGTACGTTCTACGTTTCTTCTGAGAGTATATATATTTTCAAATTTCGTAGTGATCGTGATCATGGAAAATTGGAATCTTGGTTTCAAGATCCATATCTCGTGCATGCATGCTGGCTCATGGTATTTGTATATATACATACATATATATATATGTTCAGCACATGTCAATTTGTATATTTCTGATATTGCCAAAGCTCATTATAATTTTTGGGCGATTATGCGACCAAGCGTGGACTTCTCTATATATATATATATATATGAGAGAGAGAGAGAGAGAGAGAGAGGAATCTCAGTTATCTCTTCTATATATCTCTCAATTGATATATAGTTGGCAATCAGCGAGATCCAAGTTTGGAGTAGGTCTGAGGTCTCTCTCGCTTGTATAACCTGCTGTCTAGCAGGGTGGAGCCCAGTTTGATTTTTCATCTTTGAATTATTTAAGCCGTTCCATAAGGGGACAAACTCGGAATTTAATATAGGGAGGACCAACTATTGAGATTTTATTTTGGATCCATATATTGTAAATAATTAAAATAACTTTTTTTTTTTTTAATAAAAAAAATCTCAGATTTTATTAAGGTTCGGGTGATCAGGGCCATATATGCTGCATGCATGCTCCCTCCCTCCTGATCTGTCGACTGTCATGCTTTCGTGCAATTCAGGAAAACCTCCCAAAACGATCGATCTATCTTACTTGAAAGGGAAGTTTAGAAGGCGATTGAGGAGTACGTAAAGCAGTTAATTTTCCTTTGGGTTATTTTACAGCTAAAAGTCCAATCTTTTACGCCATATATGCATTTTTTTTTTCTTGCAAAAGAAAGAACCCTAGTCTAAAGTGGGATTGGATCTTCATCATCATCTATCTATGTTTCTCACTTGAAAACCTAATTAAAGTTTATGCCTGCAGCTGAGGATCATCAGAGGAATCTTGATATTTTCTTTTTGAATAATGTTGAATCACGGGCTCTTATAATTAAGCAGGCCATGATCAACTGAGACCACTCAGAACAGCAACCTGGACCACTTTGCGTAGTGTCATGGATAGCGTAGAAGGTGTGGTGGATAATTTTAAGAATTGATCCAGCACCAATTGCCTAGCTATTCAATTGATTTTTTGTTTTAGGGGGGTTTCAGTTTCGCGGTAAGAAAAGTGACTTTAAAAGCTTATTTTGTCGACTGTGGCACGTACACGACTTGTTTATAATGATATATTACATCGGCCAATGCAGATCAACAAATTGATCTGTGTTCTTTCTCTGCACTGAAGTCGTACCAAAGCGACATCTTCCCCATCGTTCCTTCCGGGCAAAACACCTGGAATTGAATTTTTTTTTTTTAAAAGACCAAAGGGCAAAGAGTACGTTAGACTGTTAGAGGGTCTAGGCCAATTTATTAAAATGAAAATCTTGATGCAACGACAAGCACGTGATGTTACGAAAACTGATGACAATAAAGTGAAAAATATAAAAAATGGAAGAGAAAACAATCACACACAACACAAGATTTACGTGGTTCGACAAATTGCCTACGTCTATGGGAGTTGCAAAGGATTTATATATATGAGAGATCACAATACAATGGAGGAGGAGAAATATTGTTCTTCACAGAGTTCTTGAGGCACACACACGGCCAAATAAGTATAAATGGCCTATTTATACTTACACGGCGAAAACCCTAAAATCTGGGCAAAAAACAGAACATTCGCTCAAGCAGCGCTGCGTGTCGAGCAAACTTCCCTTCCGCATTCGCTCGAGCTCACTGTCGAGCGCACGTCGAGCGTTCGACTCTGCCTGATTTCGCTCGAGCGGCCAATGCATTCGCTCGAGCGAACTTCCCTTCCTGGACATATCGCTCGAGCTCACTGTCAAGCGACTTTCGAGCGTTCGAATCTGCTTGAATTCGCTCGAATGGTAAAGAGCTGCCGCTCGAACGAAGTTGACCAGACTCCATACTCAACACATGATGCATGCAAGCACTTGATACGGGTGCATATGTAGAGTTATATAATGATGCATGGGAGTTCCCAATAAAACAAAAAAATAAAAAATGGGAGTTCCCAACGCACATAATCTCAGAAAGGCAGACTTTCGCCGTATTAATTGGACATTAATCATCGATTATTTAGTACTGACTCAGCTTCCAGCTTCTATGTCAGCCAAGGGTGACTTAGGATCTAACAATTCTTGATGTGCTTAGCTAGCTAGCTAGCTACGGCCTCCTTCCATTGGTTGTAACGTGCTACTGATTTTCATGAACCCCACCATTAAAATTACATATATATATATATATATATTCTCGTCCTGAGATTCCAAGCTTGATCGGTAGCTTGCGCTAAGTGTCAATGATGCGGCTCATTCAAGACCTTTCCTTTTCCATTATAATATAATAAACTAATACTCCCATATCATGTTCCCGCTTTGAGGGAAAAAAAGAAAAAGAAAAGTAGAATAATACAGTACTGTAATCAAGAAGGCTTTGTAATTACAAGGTGGACCTGGTAATAATTGGTTCACCTTATATGAAGTGGAAGAGGTACTTACGTAGCTAAGACGTACTAGTGATCAAGGACGGCCATTTCATCATATACAGAGTCAGTAAGGAGTACTGTAAAAAGCTGGAGCGTTACGTCATCATTGATGGCTTCTTTTTTCTCTGTTGTGCGCCAACTTCTTTATTCCAAAACTTCTTTAGCTTATCTGCCTTTATTTCAGAGAGAGAGAGAGAGAGAGAGAGAGACAGAGATATGTTCCCTTGGTCTCCTTATAGTTGTTTTCTTGCTTATGGACTACCTTTTCTTGGGATTTTAATTTTATTCACGTATCAAGATAAGCTAGGCTACCTCTAGTATTTCTTCGATCTGCTAGCTACCCGTTTTTTCTTTCAAACCCATTTTACCATTTTATAATTCATCGAGCCAAGGAGCTGAATCTTAAGGATCAAAAGATAAAAGAAAGAAAGAGAAGAAAATTAACCTCGGAATCACTGAGAAAATTGTTGGTTCGACCCAATTTGTGCATTTTCAGCCACATACTCGGCCTTTAACTTTTCAAGACGTCAAGACATTCGGCCAGGATAAGCTTTCCAAGGATGGGGGGACCGGGGTACATTAGAAGACCCGCCATACTTTCACCATGCAGATTTTCAAACTGCACGGATTCCAAGGCCCACCCCCTTGTCGCTGTAGTAATCTGGGCTTTGTCGCTTCAATAAAAGGGCTTAATTTGTGGGAAACAGGATTAACTCGATCATCTTAATCTGGGCTGATTTGTTGCTGCAATTCTTAATCTTCAGCCCAGTCCTTTTCAGCCAAATTTGACCATCTTCTTTTCTTTTTGCCTCTCCCACTCACCCTTTTCTGTTCGGGGTCGGAGTTTCTTACACTTCCGTGATTTATTACACTGTGAACGTAATACGAGACATGCCGATCGAGATCATGGATTGATTTAGGCCCTATAAGCAGATATGGAATCGAGTCCATTGCAATAAACATATTTTGCCCTTTTCCCAATCTCATATTTTCCGTGTTTACAGCACATGGAATGTTGGAGATCAAGTGAACTTTTGGGCTGGAACGACAACCTTGTTAGTTGTACCTAAAACTGGTCCTGCAACATTGACCGGCCAACAATAATCCAATTGACAACATCCTTACTTGGAACCATCGTGCATCGATCCCTCACTTTCCATCTGTATTATGGGTTGTGGTATTGGCATCATGCATGAGCACCAAAGTCATTTCACTACAATCTTATCAAGCAGGGGACAACATGTATAAACCAGGAATAGCACTAAAATAAACCATAGGCAAATGGCCTCAGATATGTGGTTGTTACCTGCCCACACTAGTACTAACTTTGAATGAATATTCAACTTTAAATATCAAGTAACATTAACAACTTTTTACCCATTTCTTTTTAAAAAAAATATATAATATAAATATATAAATCTAGTTTTTTTTAATCAGTTTAATCTTTTAGAACAAGTGATAATTTCATGTGATATAAAAGCAAGTCAGTTCCTAAGTTCAAACCCAGCCTAATCAACATGTGAGGGAGTGTTAAAATTATAATACAAATAATTTAAATCACCTCTTTCAACCATCAACTTAAACTGTCAAACAAGTGACGATTTCACACTTTTCTTTTTGAAACTGATCCTCAGAAATGAAAAAAAAGAAGGAAACTATTGCCCTCTAGATTTTTAATTACGAGGACCCAAGCTGCAAGTTTGAAGTGAGCGGGCCTAAATTGCTGTCTAGGCATTCCCAAGAAGATGGTGGAAAATAATATACATAGCACTACAATATATAATACCAGTGATCATCATCATATCCCAAACGGAACAGTACATAATTGCAAGGTACCAAGTCAAGTGTCAGCAACAAAACGCAGAACAAATGAAATAAATGGAGATTGGGAAAAAAAATTAAAATGAAATTTTGCAACAAAATTGAATTCCAAAATGTCTAGTAGTTTAGCTCTTTATATACAAATTTGCCTACATTCAATTCACAAGGCTTCCTACGTACAGAACTGTAATAGAATGAGGCTTTTACAGTACAATTCATAAGAAACACATGAAAAATAAGAACTAGGCGCAAGTTCAACGCCGCTAGCTAAAAATTAGGATAAAATCAAAACTAAAGACCATATGAACCGATCGATCCAGGAAAATTGCTGATCCATGCCAGCATTATTGACTGTTGATGATGATCAGGTATATACCTATATATCCGTACATAGTGTGCCTTGATCAGTTGCGCTCCTTATTCTGAGTAGGATTTGGGACGCTAGGCGGAGCTTTCCTTAAACTTGGCTCCACAGCTTTCTTGGGATCTGTCATGGTTCCATTGAGTTTGTTTTGATCATGATCACTCGTTGATACAGTCACAGAAGCTGTAGAAAGTAGCAGTTTCCTTGACTGGATTAATCTGATCTGATGATCTCTTGGATGGCTTTCATGGCATTGGCACAACGAACAGCAGACGAGGATCTCGATTAGAATCAAAGCTAAAAGAGCAACCAAAGCCCTGCAACTGATCTTCTTCATGAGGTTTGCTTATAAGATGAAAATGGGCTCCTGTAACGTGAATGTTTAAGAGGTACTGGAAGAGAACAAGAGAGGAATAGTGGGTTATATATATATATATCTGAGAGTGAGTTACGAAGTGCATGCTTTGGAATAACTAGCTAGGGATCAGATCAAAACAAAGTTCTAAAAACTTTTCACCTCAACCCAAAAAGATTTATTCATGCAGGTTGATATTCTCTGGACAAGATGTATCAACTTTTGAGGTGTGAGTCGATCAAATATCTTCAACAGCAACTCCGAACATGTGACGCTGAATTGACTATTACTGTTTCTGACTTCATTGAAACTTGCAATCAGGGATTTATCTATATATTCCCATGGCTGAGCACGTGAAATTGAATCGAGTTCAATAATAGCATATTCTTCGTGTTTTCTCTTAATTGTTAATTTGTTTCATAGCTTATATATAATTCTTACTGCGCGCAGTGTGAGCCAGTAGTAGTGGAAACTTCAGAATCGGTTTAGAAGAAGATCCCACAAGATAGAGCATGTGGAGTTTTTGGGACCAACTAGACTTAGCTGGCTTGTCAGCATAATTTGGAATTCCCTCAAGGGCTTCCTTTTAAACAATACTCTAATGCCGTTTTCCTCCAAGACCTATTGGATTTAACAATGGGATGAGTATGAACATGGAATCTGGCCAGCAACTTTGAAAAAAAGGAATTTGTTGTAGTCCTACGTGGCAAGACCACGTCAGCCATCTTCCATGAGGAGTAAATTAATTAAGCAGGAGTATACTTGACTAGAAATAGTATGCTTTCCTTATGTACATTAATCATGTACGCGTACGCCTGCATCACCTTTTAGGTCATTGTACATTCTTTGATTTAATATTAATATGAACAATTGTCGTTGTGTTGGTACGACGTGCATGTGAATGATCACTTGGAAAAGTGATATTGAGAAATATTTTTTTAAGAATTTTTCGCAAAATATGGATACTTTTTTTATTTTTTAACAATATGGGTACTTTTGCCGTACATTTCCTTTGTGCTTTTCTGTAAACTGGGGCCAATTGCCGTATGCTGCTGGACCACAATGGGCTTTTGCACGGTGTCTCTGGATTCAAGTTTGCTGGAATCCAGTCCAGCCTTTTATTTTTACCAGTTTTGTCATCTCTGTCTTGTGCCCTTCTGGATCTCTGGAGGCCCGTAATAGGCCTCCCCACTCCCACCTGCGGCCCTGCCCAGCTTTTCAAAGCAATATGTGTTGTCTAGCACATTGGATTACTCTCTAATAATAGCTAGGCCCATTAGCCCATCTCTCGCTTCCTCCATTTTTTTTTTTCTTTTGAGAAATCAGATTTATTACACTCTTTTAGTCACTTCTATATATATGACATTGTTCATTGATTTTTGCCTTGGTATTTTTAAAAATAAAAAATGACTTAAGAATAAAAATATATAAAAATCAATTTTTTTTATTTATTTATAAAAAAACAGATTCTACAATGAAAAAGTGTAAATTTTTTGTTTTAGACTACTTTTTTTATAAAATATTTGCACGTAAGTAGTGCATTTGAGACTTATTTTTAACATTACTCATCAACATAATATGATGTATTTCTTTTTTAAAAAATCATGTAATATGTAAAAGGAAAACCCTTTACCCTTTTATTCCCTCGTCTCGTACCTTTGAACAAATAAAAATATATAGAATGAATTAAAAGGGAATGAAGATTCGTTGAAATGGCAAGCGGCATTTGCAAGGCAATCTAATGAGCAATAAAATAATCATTCTTCCTATACTAATTCAGTTTTTACTCTACTTTTGAGACCTTTATTGTAGTGCTACAATTCCGAAACGCCATCGCATGCTAAAATTTCTTTTTCACTGCGATTCATTCGCAGGCTCAGTGAAGGTACTGATCATAATTCGTACATCCGTAAACACCGGCCTTGTTATTTATAGATAGGATTTTATCCACAATTCCCAGTGAAAAAGAAAATAAATTCTATTTCTGGGAAAGCAAAAGATTTTCACATTTTTTGCTCTTTTATTTTTCATTTTTTATTTTTGGATCTGGGTGGGGGGGGGGGGGGGGGGGCTGCTTTTGGGTTTGCTTGTAGGAGCTTGCCTCCGCTTAAACCCGCCTGAAAACCAACTGGGACCCAACGATGACGGCCACCACCGATGGCCTATGAATTTTCTCGTGAAAGATCGGTGAGAACTGGGCGGAGTGGAAAGTGAAAAGCACACTACCGCAGCTTCTACCAGGTCAGTTATGGATTTTGGTGTGTTTGGTTTCTGATAAAGTCGCGAGACATAAAGATGACATTTTCGATTGTTTTTTTCTTCTCTTATTTGTTGGAACGTACGAAAATCATCTCCACTCGCTGAGCTCAGTACAGCTGTTTCTGTTTGTTTCAGACTTTCAGTTGGCTCTGTGTGTGTGTGTGTTTCTGGGATGAAGAGGCAAACCACCTTTCACGTTCTCGTTTATACTATAAAGTTTTATTACAACCAAACATAGCATGCTAATTGTTTTTTTTTCCTTGAATAACTTTTCGCAAGCATGTCAACTACTCTTGGTTTGGAGCATTTTAAGGTGCATTTATGCTACCATCTCGAGATTTCTTTTTTGAAATATTGTTGGAGCAGCTTAAGCAAAGTTTGAAAATAGGTATCGATTTCTCATTTAATAATCGGGCTTTCATCTTGCTCTTTTCAACCTGTGGTTTGCGCGATGATGAGAGAGAGAGCCAGGCACAAGCTGCATATTGTATCATATGCCCCTTTTGAGCATTCGAAATGCGTTTTAATTTACCAGATGCTCTTGAAAATGCAGCTCTAGCATGAGATAGTTCCACCAAGTATCGACAACTGTAGATGTGACTTAATCCATGAAACTCCACTAAAGCTACTGAATAAATTGCAGTCTTCTTGAAACGGGTATTTTTATATCTAGGCGTTATATTAATATGAATTTTGAGAATCATATGTAATATGCTTTGACTATATATTGATGCTTAACACTTGTAAAAAATATATATATTGATGCTTAATTTCCTTTTCTCTCACTTTTTTTGTTTGATGGGGCTCATCATTTCAAAAAGTGCTTGAACTGATACTTGCAAGGGTTGTTTGGTTCTAGGTCATTCACGATCTTCAGCCATTCTATAATGCTATATATATTGCAATAAACTTATGGCATCCAAAGGTCCCAGGTGTAAGCTTGATCATGAGACAAGAGCTAAGCGTCAAAAGGTTAGCTTGTGAATATTTTATCTGTAGATTAATTCACTTGTACTTCTTTTCGGAGCGTAAATCAATTGCTATATCTGTCTTGTTTTGACTGGGTCTTTGTATTTTTTTTTGGGTGTCCTTCTGAAGCCCTTATTAATTAAGCCATTTTTTTTTTCTCTTTTCTTTTTGCTGTGTCTTTCTTACTTTTTTCTGGTGCCTTCGCAGAGTTCCTGAAATCTACAGAATACGTTGTTTGATCTTACTTTCATACTTATATTTTATTTGTCTTTAAATGAATTTTCCACAATGTATAAACGACATTTCTAGATAAACTGAACTTCCTACTGCTATCTGTTATGGATAGGAAGCTATATGTTTTTTGAATCAGCATACATGATGGATTTACTGTTGTGATCTGAAGCTATAGTGTATATTAGCTAAAAATCTAATGTAAGCACATTGTATTTAATCGAACTAGTGTGCTTTTTTTCTTTTGTAAGCCAAACTTGGTGATGTTGACTTTAACTTCAACTTATGTGTGCAGTTCAGAACCTAGGTAAACTTAGTTAAGCTGTTGAAGATGACCAAAAGCAAATGTTGATTGTGCAACAGAAAGATTAGAAAAAAGAAGAGCGAGTACTGAAAAGGCTTAATTATCACACTAAGAAGCAAAATTGGATTAAGGAATTAGTGGTCTGCTACTCCCTTGTAATGATAACATTGTGGGTGCTGAGAACTGTCGGTAATTTGAATGTTCTGCTGCGATTTTCTCTTCCAAATATTGTCACCATGACTCAAGCTGTTTATATCAGGCACTTGAGGCTCCCAAAGAACCTCTACGCCGAAAAACTCATTGGGATCATGTTTTAGAAGAGATGGTTTGGTTGTCAAAGGTAATTAACAAGTTCCTCAAAGATTTTATCTTCTATGGTGTAGGAAACCTTGGCTATACTCATTTACTTCATATGATAATGCTGTGCTCATTTTTTGCTGTGCTCGTTTAGTGGAGTTCGTGAAGTATATGTTTCACTGCTTCCCCTGCTCATTCAATTGGTTGTTAGCAGGACTTCGAGTCAGAGAGAAAATGGAAATTGGCTCAAGCAAAGAGGGTTGCTTTAAGAGCAAGCAGGGGCACCGTAGATCAGGCTACTAGGGGGGAAAAGAAAATGAAGGTTAGTTTTTTTGCTTTCTTGTGTTAATGAATCTTTTATTGCATCACCAATAGTAGACAGAATTATTTCGTTTTGTACAACACGGTGATATGATGATTATGAGTATATCAGAATAACTAAAAATTTTAACAGGAAGAGGAGCAGCGGTTAAGAAAAGTTGCACTTAATATCTCAAAGGACGTGAAGAAATTCTGGATGAAAATAGAAAAACTGGTTAGTTAATCTATGATATTTATTCTTCAAATAACTTAGCAAGATAGTTATCTAGTCTTAAAAGCTTATTTAACAATTTGTTCTGAGTCCTCTTTGTTCATATTTAAAAAAGATCTTGTAATTCCAGGTGCTTTACAAGCATCAGATGGAGCTTGATGGGAAGAAGAAAAAGGCACTTGATAAGCAACTTGAGTTTCTTTTGGGCCAAACCGAGAGGTAGAATTATTTCTCTCATTTTTTTTTGTTCAATGAACTGCCTTAATTCTTTGTCATGTATTGGATTGTGAGAAGTTCTTGTTATGCATCCACAGGTAAAGTGAAATGACATTATTGTGTTGGATATCAGGTACTCAACAATGTTAGCAGAAAATCTTGTTGATACTCATAAACCAGTGCAACAATGTACTACACAAGATCAACTGAGTATTAAATACAAAGAAGTGGATGAAAATGATGGTAATGAATCTCCAGAATTTAATTTTGGTGAGTAGGAATTTGGTTTAGTTGTTATTTACCTGATAACCTCAAAGGATGACGTTTTTTTTTATTGACAATATATTTTACACAATCTGACAGAATCTAAGTCAATTACTGCGGATATGGATGAAGATTACAGTACACAATCTGAAGACGAGTCGGTAGGCTTTTATTGTCTCTTCACTATCACCTGTAGATCTGATTTTAATATTTTTGAGTCTTTTTTTTTTTTTTCATTAAGGGGTATATGATCCTAATATGCAAATTATTGTTGGGAAGTGTTGTGCCTTTGCCACTTATGCATACTTGTTGCTATCCAAAAACTGAAAAAATAATAGGACAGATATATATCATATTTTTTCTTTACAAGGAATATACTTAGTACATTGTTTGTCTTCTTAGAGGAGTTAAATGGTAAGATAATTTTCCATCTGTTTTGTATATAATCTCAAGCCTTTATTGGAAGAAGTTGTGAAAATATAGGAACGGAATGTACTGCAGACCAACAAAGTTCTGCTGTGGTTTTTATCGTCCTGCTATCTGGCTGTTTACTGATCAAGAAAGATAAAGACAATAGGAGGCATGACCTTCCATGGTAAAGATAGAGATGAATTTAAAAGACTGGAAGATAAACGTGAGCAGAATATGTGGAGGCTCGGCCTACCAATGCATGAATGCTCAAATGTAAAAACAGAGTTTAATGAAGCAAAACTTTCTTTTTATATTTACTGAAAGTTAGCGTCAAATAGATACAAGTTTAACAAAGATAGACTTACAAGCTTAAGAAATTAAATTTGTAAGGCGGATACAAGGTTATCAGGGAGTTGGGATTCTCTCTGGGATATTGGTCAATTTGTTCTTAGAGCTGAGAGCTAAATTGGCCGTGCTTCCAAATGAAATGAGGAGTCCTTTTATAGAGTAAGGAAGCTCCTGTACAAGATAGAATCGTCCCGTAAATCACGGGGTGAATAGTGAGTGAATAGTGACTTTTTGTCACTATTTGCATATGCTGGCATTCCGACGCCGAAATAGTGACAAAAAGTCACTATTCACTCACTATTCACCCCGTGATTTACGGGACGATTCTATCTTGTACAGGAGCTTCCTTACTCTATAAAAGGACTCCTCATTTCATTTGGAAGCACGGCCAATTTAGCTCTCAGCTCTAAGAACAAATTGACCAATATCCCAGAGAGAATCCCAACTCCCTGATAACCTTGTATCCGCCTTACAAATTTAATTTCTTAAGCTTGTAAGTCTATCTTTGTTAAACTTGTATCTATTTGACGCTAACTTTCAGTAAATATAAAAAGAAAGTTTTGCTTCATTAAACTCTGTTTTTACATTTGAGCATTCATGCATTGGTAGGCCGAGCCTCCACATATTCTGCTCACGTTTATCTTCCAGTCTTTTAAATTCATCTCTATCTTTACCATGGAAGGCCATGCCTCCTATTGTCTTTATCTTTCTTGATCTTATGCCGGGTCAGAATATCTATCTTTCCTTGTCTCTGTTTTCTCTTATCTTCACTTGATTCCGCTGTTTCTGGTATCAGAGCCATTTTCGGTTCTGGATATTAACTGCTGAATTCTATCTTCTTATCTTGCTTTTCTTGATCATATCTGGAGACACTCTGTCTCTCCTCTTTTCTAAGTCTTGCTACAGTTCAGTTCGCGGCCGCCACCGCAGCCGAATACACTAGCGTCCAGAAGGGCTCCTAGATTGCCGTGTTAGCCGAGGGACAGGCGTTTTAGGCATGTGGAGTGAGGTTGGGTTAGTGTTGTGGCCCTCCGGTATGTGCGGAGGTTGCTGCTGGAAGTAGTATTGACCTAGGTCTAGGAAGGACCCCGAGTCTTGTTTCAGTTGTGACCAAGATGAACAAGATGGTTTTTAGAAAACCATTTTTGAAAAGATTTTCTCTTATTATTGGGAATAGGATACCTAATCCATTCTAAGACCTCATTCAATGGTTTATAGTTTATGACCAGACGGGGTGTCCCTCGCTCAATCTCAGCTTTTTTCTGGACATAAAACGCAGCACACGACCAAGGTGACTTGCTATGCCTAATGATATTTTTAGCAAGAAGATCCT
>QGSO01000255.1:404026-421607 GCA_011037825.1 Carya cathayensis | reverse complement strand
GGGGGGGGGGGGGGGGGGGGGTGCTGCTTTTGGGTTTGCTTGTAGGAGCTTGCCTCCGCTTAAACCCGCCTGAAAACCAACTGGGACCCAACGATGACGGCCACCACCGATGGCCTATGAATTTTCTCGTGAAAGATCGGTGAGAACTGGGCGGAGTGGAAAGTGAAAAGCACACTACCGCAGCTTCTACCAGGTCAGTTATGGATTTTGGTGTGTTTGGTTTCTGATAAAGTCGCGAGACATAAAGATGACATTTTCGATTGTTTTTTTCTTCTCTTATTTGTTGGAACGTACGAAAATCATCTCCACTCGCTGAGCTCAGTACAGCTGTTTCTGTTTGTTTCAGACTTTCAGTTGGCTCTGTGTGTGTGTGTGTTTCTGGGATGAAGAGGCAAACCACCTTTCACGTTCTCGTTTATACTATAAAGTTTTATTACAACCAAACATAGCATGCTAATTGTTTTTTTTTCCTTGAATAACTTTTCGCAAGCATGTCAACTACTCTTGGTTTGGAGCATTTTAAGGTGCATTTATGCTACCATCTCGAGATTTCTTTTTTGAAATATTGTTGGAGCAGCTTAAGCAAAGTTTGAAAATAGGTATCGATTTCTCATTTAATAATCGGGCTTTCATCTTGCTCTTTTCAACCTGTGGTTTGCGCGATGATGAGAGAGAGAGCCAGGCACAAGCTGCATATTGTATCATATGCCCCTTTTGAGCATTCGAAATGCGTTTTAATTTACCAGATGCTCTTGAAAATGCAGCTCTAGCATGAGATAGTTCCACCAAGTATCGACAACTGTAGATGTGACTTAATCCATGAAACTCCACTAAAGCTACTGAATAAATTGCAGTCTTCTTGAAACGGGTATTTTTATATCTAGGCGTTATATTAATATGAATTTTGAGAATCATATGTAATATGCTTTGACTATATATTGATGCTTAACACTTGTAAAAAATATATATATTGATGCTTAATTTCCTTTTCTCTCACTTTTTTTGTTTGATGGGGCTCATCATTTCAAAAAGTGCTTGAACTGATACTTGCAAGGGTTGTTTGGTTCTAGGTCATTCACGATCTTCAGCCATTCTATAATGCTATATATATTGCAATAAACTTATGGCATCCAAAGGTCCCAGGTGTAAGCTTGATCATGAGACAAGAGCTAAGCGTCAAAAGGTTAGCTTGTGAATATTTTATCTGTAGATTAATTCACTTGTACTTCTTTTCGGAGCGTAAATCAATTGCTATATCTGTCTTGTTTTGACTGGGTCTTTGTATTTTTTTTTGGGTGTCCTTCTGAAGCCCTTATTAATTAAGCCATTTTTTTTTTCTCTTTTCTTTTTGCTGTGTCTTTCTTACTTTTTTCTGGTGCCTTCGCAGAGTTCCTGAAATCTACAGAATACGTTGTTTGATCTTACTTTCATACTTATATTTTATTTGTCTTTAAATGAATTTTCCACAATGTATAAACGACATTTCTAGATAAACTGAACTTCCTACTGCTATCTGTTATGGATAGGAAGCTATATGTTTTTTGAATCAGCATACATGATGGATTTACTGTTGTGATCTGAAGCTATAGTGTATATTAGCTAAAAATCTAATGTAAGCACATTGTATTTAATCGAACTAGTGTGCTTTTTTTCTTTTGTAAGCCAAACTTGGTGATGTTGACTTTAACTTCAACTTATGTGTGCAGTTCAGAACCTAGGTAAACTTAGTTAAGCTGTTGAAGATGACCAAAAGCAAATGTTGATTGTGCAACAGAAAGATTAGAAAAAAGAAGAGCGAGTACTGAAAAGGCTTAATTATCACACTAAGAAGCAAAATTGGATTAAGGAATTAGTGGTCTGCTACTCCCTTGTAATGATAACATTGTGGGTGCTGAGAACTGTCGGTAATTTGAATGTTCTGCTGCGATTTTCTCTTCCAAATATTGTCACCATGACTCAAGCTGTTTATATCAGGCACTTGAGGCTCCCAAAGAACCTCTACGCCGAAAAACTCATTGGGATCATGTTTTAGAAGAGATGGTTTGGTTGTCAAAGGTAATTAACAAGTTCCTCAAAGATTTTATCTTCTATGGTGTAGGAAACCTTGGCTATACTCATTTACTTCATATGATAATGCTGTGCTCATTTTTTGCTGTGCTCGTTTAGTGGAGTTCGTGAAGTATATGTTTCACTGCTTCCCCTGCTCATTCAATTGGTTGTTAGCAGGACTTCGAGTCAGAGAGAAAATGGAAATTGGCTCAAGCAAAGAGGGTTGCTTTAAGAGCAAGCAGGGGCACCGTAGATCAGGCTACTAGGGGGGAAAAGAAAATGAAGGTTAGTTTTTTTGCTTTCTTGTGTTAATGAATCTTTTATTGCATCACCAATAGTAGACAGAATTATTTCGTTTTGTACAACACGGTGATATGATGATTATGAGTATATCAGAATAACTAAAAATTTTAACAGGAAGAGGAGCAGCGGTTAAGAAAAGTTGCACTTAATATCTCAAAGGACGTGAAGAAATTCTGGATGAAAATAGAAAAACTGGTTAGTTAATCTATGATATTTATTCTTCAAATAACTTAGCAAGATAGTTATCTAGTCTTAAAAGCTTATTTAACAATTTGTTCTGAGTCCTCTTTGTTCATATTTAAAAAAGATCTTGTAATTCCAGGTGCTTTACAAGCATCAGATGGAGCTTGATGGGAAGAAGAAAAAGGCACTTGATAAGCAACTTGAGTTTCTTTTGGGCCAAACCGAGAGGTAGAATTATTTCTCTCATTTTTTTTTGTTCAATGAACTGCCTTAATTCTTTGTCATGTATTGGATTGTGAGAAGTTCTTGTTATGCATCCACAGGTAAAGTGAAATGACATTATTGTGTTGGATATCAGGTACTCAACAATGTTAGCAGAAAATCTTGTTGATACTCATAAACCAGTGCAACAATGTACTACACAAGATCAACTGAGTATTAAATACAAAGAAGTGGATGAAAATGATGGTAATGAATCTCCAGAATTTAATTTTGGTGAGTAGGAATTTGGTTTAGTTGTTATTTACCTGATAACCTCAAAGGATGACGTTTTTTTTTATTGACAATATATTTTACACAATCTGACAGAATCTAAGTCAATTACTGCGGATATGGATGAAGATTACAGTACACAATCTGAAGACGAGTCGGTAGGCTTTTATTGTCTCTTCACTATCACCTGTAGATCTGATTTTAATATTTTTGAGTCTTTTTTTTTTTTTTCATTAAGGGGTATATGATCCTAATATGCAAATTATTGTTGGGAAGTGTTGTGCCTTTGCCACTTATGCATACTTGTTGCTATCCAAAAACTGAAAAAATAATAGGACAGATATATATCATATTTTTTCTTTACAAGGAATATACTTAGTACATTGTTTGTCTTCTTAGAGGAGTTAAATGGTAAGATAATTTTCCATCTGTTTTGTATATAATCTCAAGCCTTTATTGGAAGAAGTTGTGAAAATATAGGAACGGAATGTACTGCAGACCAACAAAGTTCTGCTGTGGTTTTTATCGTCCTGCTATCTGGCTGTTTACTGATCAAGAAAGATAAAGACAATAGGAGGCATGGCCTTCCATGGTAAAGATAGAGATGAATTTAAAAGACTGGAAGATAAACGTGAGCAGAATATGTGGAGGCTCGGCCTACCAATGCATGAATGCTCAAATGTAAAAACAGAGTTTAATGAAGCAAAACTTTCTTTTTATATTTACTGAAAGTTAGCGTCAAATAGATACAAGTTTAACAAAGATAGACTTACAAGCTTAAGAAATTAAATTTGTAAGGCGGATACAAGGTTATCAGGGAGTTGGGATTCTCTCTGGGATATTGGTCAATTTGTTCTTAGAGCTGAGAGCTAAATTGGCCGTGCTTCCAAATGAAATGAGGAGTCCTTTTATAGAGTAAGGAAGCTCCTGTACAAGATAGAATCGTCCCGTAAATCACGGGGTGAATAGTGAGTGAATAGTGACTTTTTGTCACTATTTGCATATGCTGGCATTCCGACGCCGAAAGAAACTTTGTCGTCTTCTGCCAAAGGTAATCTTTTTGCACCGAAAGCATTTCTGTCTTTTGTTGTGCAAAGTGGTCAAAAGTTGCAATCACCTTTCCCCCCCTTTTCGAAAATGAAGGCGGATGAGTGACAGCTGGATAGTGCGCTGGTGCGCTGTCAGGGTCATGTCTCAGTCATCTCCCAGGTTTGGCGGATAGTCTTCTGAGTCATGGCCGAAAATATTGCTGTAGGGGTCTGATTCATCATCTGATGATGCTTGTGATCCTGCAGCTGATTCTTCACTGGTGCTGGCTTTTGCTTCTTCTTCAAGCTTAGTCTGCAACAGTTTGAAAATTTCTGTGCTCGAAAGTTCAGTGGTTGACTTTCCTTTCGAGGATACTGATGTAGGAGAATTCTTCTTCTTTGCTGAAGTTGTTTTCTTCGGCTTGGATGAAGAACTCGGACATTGTTCTGAAGCCTTTTCGCCACCTGTTAAAGAAGGATAGGGTACTATGGCTTGGATAGGTGAAGGAGAGGGGAATTCCTCCTTATTTTTCAGATTTGGCACCGTAGGTGGAAAATCTGCAGATATTTTTGAGATAATTTCGTCGGAACGATCGACCCCTGTGGTTTCAACGATGGTGGGACTGCTTTGGTCCTAGCATTGAAATATTCCCCGATGATCTTCAGAAGGTCATCAAACACTTTTCCATTGTCAACAAGGTAAAAGGGCGAGATGCCAGATTACCTTCCCTTATCCACTTCTGCGCTAAATACAAACCACCATGGATTTGTAGATGGGCGTATGAAAAGCATAGCGATTTATTGCGCAGGCAGTATTTCGTTAAATGGTGGGATAAATTCGATCGTTCCGACGAAATTATCTCAAAAATATCTGCAGATTTTCCACCTACGGTGCCAAATCTGAAAAATAAGGAGGAATTCCCCTCTCCTTCACCTATCCAAGCCATAGTACCCTATCCTTCTTTAACAGGTGGCGAAAAGGCTTCAGAACAATGTCCGAGTTCTTCATCCAAGCCGAAGAAAACAACTTCAGCAAAGAAGAAGAATTCTCCTACATCAGTATCCTCGAAAGGAAAGTCAACCACTGAACTTTCGAGCACAGAAATTTTCAAACTGTTGCAGACTAAGCTTGAAGAAGAAGCAAAAGCCAGCACCAGTGAAGAATCAGCTGCAGGATCACAAGCATCATCAGATGATGAATCAGACCCCTACAACAATATTTTCGGCCATGACTCAGAAGACTATCCGCCAAACCTGGGAGATGACTGAGACATGACCCTGACAGCGCACCAGCGCACTATCCAGCTGTCACTCATCCGCCTTCATTTTCGAAAAGGGGGGGAAAGGTGATTGCAACTTTTGACCACTTTGCACAACAGAAGACAGAAATGCTTTCGGTGCAAAAAGATTACCTTTGGCAGAAGACGACCAGTGTTCATCAATAGATTTGGAGAAAACAAGTACGTCATCGATGTAAACGATGGTGAATAAGGTGAATGATGAAAAGATGTCATTCATGATATTTTGGAATTCACTAGGAGCGTTCTTCAGACCAAATGGCATAACATTCCACTCGTAGTGACCCAGAGGGGTGGTGAAACCAGTCTTGTATCTGTCTGACTTCCTAATTTGGATCTGCCAAAATCCAAATTATTCATCTTCTGTCAAAATCTTAGGCTGCCAAAGGATCAAAAATTTCCTGTTGCAGATACTTGCATAATATTAAATGACACCTTGGTGAAAAAGGTGTAAAAACAAGCTAATAGATATTGACCAAAATAAGGACCCAAAACATTTAGCCCCCTTCTCAAATTAGAATTCATAGTTGCAGGCTTTCACATCAGATTTCATTTTGTGTGGTTAATATTTCAAATTTTGATGTTGTTTGAGACACTACCTGCATTTGTAAGGTCTTAAATATAGAGCTTTGCTTGCCCACAAGTGTGGATTATAACCTCCTATTCACTTGTAATCTTAAAGATTAGATACAGTAGCATTTTTGAACCTTACGTAGGTTTCCTTGGATTTGTATTCTTGATATCTTATGATCTGTGTTTTTTTTTTGTGCTCTCTAGTTTTCACGTGCGTAGAATTGTTTCCTACACATTGTTTCTGTTTTAGGAAGATGATGAGCAAACAATTGAGGAAGATGAGGCCCTCATAACTGAAGAAGAAAGAAAAGAAGAATTGGCAGCTTTGCGCAATGAAGTGGATCTTCCACTTGAGGAGCTACTCAAACGTTATACCATGAAGAAAGGTGAACTATCATCATGACTGAATTTTTTGTTTTTCTTAACAGTCTGATTGGGTTTTCTTTTTTTTTTGATAAGTAAAATAAGATTATATTATCAAAAGAGGGCCAAAGCCTGGTACAAAGTTAGAAACCACATCTAGGTATGATCAATGGATATAAGGAATTCATGTAACCCCACACCATTGAAATCAACCGCTATGGTCCAAGTACAAAGAGTTCTAAAGAAAAAAACTATCAAATCCTCCATCGATCTATCAAACCCATTCATGACCAAGGCAGATGACATTCGGCTCAGAGCCTCCATCACAATAACAAAGAGTAAGGGAGATAACAGATCTCCTTGTCTTAAGCCTCGTGTGCTACAAAAGAAACCAGTTGGGCTTCCGTTTATCAGTACGGAAAATTTCACCGTTGATATACACCACCTAATCCATGAACACCATCTCTCTCCAAACCCACATTTCCCCAAAAGATCAAGAAGGAACTCCCAGTTGACATGATCATACGCCTTCTCCATATCTAGCTTGCATATAATCTCTGCCTCTCCAGTTTTCAACCTACTGTCCAGGCATTCATTCGCAATAAGAACCGCGTCTAGGATTTGTCTATCCTTAACAAAAGCATTCTGAGGTTTTGAAATAAGCTTCCCCACTACCTCACTCAAACGGTTCGCTAGCACCTTGGAGACTATCTTGTACACCCCATTTACTAAACTAATAGGCCGGAACTCCTTAATCTCCTCGGCCCCCACCTTCTTTGGAATTACTGCAAGAAAGGTAGCATTAAGGCTTTTCTCAAACTTTCCCGCTGAGTAGAATTCCTGGAACACCTTCATGAGATCATCTTTTAAAACAGCCCAACAAGTTTGGAAAAAACCCATTGAGAAACCATCAGGACCCGGCGCCTTGTCTTTAACCATTTTTCTCACAACATCATAAACCTCCATCTCCTCAAAAGGCCTTTCCAGGCGGTCTACATCATTATGTTCAATGGAATCAAAACCAAGCCCTTCCAGTTTAGGCCGCCAACCCACTTGTTCAGTTAATAAATGCTCAAAAAAGTCAACAACATGGAGGTTTATCGTTGACTCATCCCGACACTCCACTCCTATTTTCAGCATCTCAATATTGTTGTATCTTCTATGTGCATTAGCTATCTGATTGGGTTTTCTAAGAGAGGGACCACCAGTTTTAAGCAGACCTACTTTCTTCCATGCAAAAGCAAACTGAGCAGTATCTGACTTGCCTTCCAGTTCCCACAGCCCCCAATATTTTAATCCTCCCAAGCTAAATAAGAAATGATCTTGTATGTAAAGATGGACTACCATACATGCTTTAGGCACCCAGGATTGCAAGAGTTTCAGATGGTCGAGCCTTTGTGTTGGGTGCCTAGTTTTGGGTTTGTCACACAAACTCACGGACTTAGCGTTTGCATTGCGCTACCATTTTTGCTCTATCTTCCTTGTGATGTACCTCTCATACAATATAAATAATTTAGATATACCATGTAAATGAAGTGATGTGGCAAAAAATCAGTTGTGGTAGGATCTCTCTTGCTCTATCTCTTTCGCATTGGCTAAGGAAATACATTACATTTTGTATTTGTAAATATATATATATATATATAATCAACATGAGCATGTTCAGTGAGCAGAGAGAGTAGTCCAGCAAAGGTTGAAGATGCAGCTGAACCACTTAGCAGAGAAAGTACTCCGGAAATGGATGGAGATGAGGCTGAACCAACACCCATGTGGGAAGATCGTGGAAAGGGTAAGAAGCAGTTAATTATTCCGTCTATCTTCTGAAATATGTGATTTCTCTAATGTGGTTGTGGGGCTGGGGGGTCTGAATATGCTGCAGGCAAAAGAAATAATCTTTCTGCTGTCAATGAGATTGATGTCATAGCCACTGGTTGTCATTGTGTAAGTTGTATGTGTTTGTGGTGTTGATTGGTGAATTGTTGAGCAAGATAAGATCTCAATGTAGCACGTGTTTTCTAATTACAGGTTGAAAGTAGTGATGTTTCAGAAAAACATTTGTTAGAAATTGAAACTCAAGCTACTGATCCATTAGAAGTTTCTGGGGAATTGACCAGAGATCATTTTCTATATGATTTTCATGATGAACAGGTACTATTATGTGTTCTTTTATTTAGTTTTTTCGATATTAATATTTCAGAAATTAGTAATGAGTTTTTAAATAAGCTATTTTACTGACCTGTATCTCAAATTATGTAGGAAGATGGTGACTTTGTTCTTGCTGCTGAGGAAGAAAAGGTATCAAATAAAACGAAGCTGTTTTTTTTTAATTCTTTCCCATTTTCCCTCTGGTGTCGTATAGTGTAAAGGAGGCATGTTATTTTCATCATTATGATTTTATTAAAGGTATTAAATAAAGTGAAGCGTGCAAGATGCTAGAAATGCTTTAAAGAATTATCTGCACTCGATAGCTATTTTTAAGTTCTCAATTGAATACTCTCCTTTACTCCGTATTCAATAAAGTTATATGTGCATGTGCTATAGTATGTTACTTGATCAACGGTACAGAGTCAAGCTTAAACAACATGACATCAAGTAAATGGATATGTTTTCGTCATTTGCAAGTTGTTAAATAAGGAGGTTTGGGACTTTTTGTTTTTTCCTTCGAGATTGGAATTTTTTATGCTCTAAAGAACAGACAAGGCTTTTATGCTTTAAAGCTCCAGTTGTTTAGCATTTGATAATGCCTTTAAGGATTGCAATTTAAGGGGATGTAAGTTGGAGGAATTTTATTATTACCAAATCATGTAGAATATTTTTCCTGATATTTTTGAGTAAATATACTGGTCTTGTAATATGTGGTTGTGCTTAATTAGTCAGATTAGGTTGAATGAATGATCAGGTGTGACATAAGTTTATACTTGTTATTTCCAATGGTCATGCCAACTTCTAATTTGACTTCTATGTCCAGGATGATGAGGCAACCTTGTTGCAGGAGGAGGAACTGGCAAAAGCAGATTCAAGCGATCCCATGGATGAGGTAAAGAGCAAGACGAGCTATTCCTTGCCTGAAAACTTTCTATACCCTAGGTTCAAATTTCATGGTTCTTTACTTGTTTATCCTTAATATGTTTGTTTAGCTTGTTGAATTTAACTGGTTTTGGTTTCTCCTCATAATTTATCATTCTGAACGAAGCGGCTAATTTGTAGATTGCATTACTGCAAAAGGAGAGTGAAATGCCTGTGGAAGAATTGCTTGCAAGGTATAAAAAGGTAGGTTTTGCTTCTGCTTATTTCTCTGGTGGTTCGTATTGTGCCATGATTTTTTTAAAATTCTATTTTCAACATCTGTTTAATAGGGATTTGATGACGAAGAAGTTGCAGATGATGAATCCAATGATGCATCTGCTTTATCAGACAATCTCGTGGATTCTCCAGCTCATGAAGGCATTGAACTTGAGCAGCAGGCCATTAATATGGATGAAGATGTGAAAACTGGTGATTATCAGCCAGTTGTGCATTCTCTTGTAGAAGAGCAGGAAGCTGGATCCCTTGAAAAAACAGAAGGAAGGGATAGTGAGAATATAATTGCTGATGCAGCTGCAGCTGCAAGATCTGCACAACCCACAGGGAATACCTTTTCCACAACCAAAGTGTGCACTAAGTTCCCATTTCTTCTGAGGCATCCTCTTCGTGAGTATCAACATATTGGCTTGGATTGGCTTGTTACAATGTATGAGAAAAGACTGAATGGGATTCTAGCTGATGAAATGGGGCTTGGAAAGACGATTATGACAATCTCCCTTCTTGCACACCTAGCAATTGAAAAGGGAAATGGGGCCCTCATCTCATTGTTGTCCCCACAAGTGTTATGCTCAATTGGGAGACTGAGTTTCTGAAATGGTGTCCTGCTTTTAAGATTTTAACTTATTTCGGAAGTGCAAAAGAGAGAAAATATAAGAGGCAAGGCTGGTTGAAACCAAATTCATTTCATGTATGCATAACCACGTACAGACTGGTTATTCAAGATTCAAAAGTTTTCAAGCGAAAGAAGTGGAAATATTTGATTTTAGATGAAGCCCATCTGATTAAAAACTGGAAGTCACAAAGATGGCAAACTCTTTTGAACTTCAATTCAAAACGACGTATTTTATTAACTGGGACACCACTGCAGAATGATCTCATGGAACTCTGGTCTCTAATGCATTTTCTGATGCCCCACATCTTTCAATCTCATCAGGAATTCAAGGATTGGTTCAGTAATCCAATATCAGGAATGGTTGAGGGACAGGAGAAAGTAAATAAAGAAGTTGTTGATCGTCTTCATAATGTCCTCCGTCCTTTCATACTTCTTCGGTTGAAACGAGATGTGGAGAAGCAGCTGCCTATGAAACATGAACATGTCATTTACTGTAGACTGTCAAAGAGGCAGCGTAACTTGTATGAAGACTTTATTGCTAGCACAGAAACACAAGCTACTCTTGCCAGTACAAACTTTTTTGGGATGATCAGTGTTATCATGCAACTTCTCAAAGTTTGCAATCATCCTGATTTGTTTGAGGGTCGTCCAATTGTCAGTTCTTTTGATATGGGTGGCATTGACATCCAATTGAGTTCTTCTATTTGTTCGATGCTTTCACCCGACCCATTTTCTAATGTAGACCTTAGGGGTTTGGGATTTTTATTTACTCATCTTGATTTTAGGATGACTTCTTGGGAGGGTGATGAAGTGAAAGCCATTGCTACCCCCTCAAGTTTAATCAAGGAGCGCACTGACTTGTACAATGTAGAAGAAAGTGGGTCTGGATTTAAACATAAAAAAAGGTTGCATGGAACCAATTTTTTTGAAGAGATCCATAAGGCAATCATGGAGGAGAGACTGAGAGAAGCAAAGGAACGGGCTGCTGCTATTGCGTGGTGGAATTCCTTGAGGTGCGAGAAGAAACCCATGTACTCAAGGACACTAAGGGAAATTGTAACAATAGAGCATCCTGTTTATGATATTAATCGTCTGAAGGCCAACCCTTTGTCCTACATTTACTCCTCAAAGCTCGCTGACATTGTCCTCTCACCAGTGGAACGCTTCCAGAGAATGTTGGACCTTGTTGAAAGTTTCATGTTTGCAATACCAGCTGCACGAGCCCCGCCACCCATTTCTTGGTGCAGTAAATCAGGGACATCTGTGCTTCTGCACCCAACTGATAAGCAGAAACTTTCTGAAATGTTATCACCCCTTCTATTACCTATAAGGCCTGCAGTTGTCCGGAGTCAAGTATATTTCCCAGACAGGCGACTTATACAGTTTGACTGTGGTAAATTGCAGGAGCTAGCAATTTTGCTCAGGAAATTAAAATCAGAAGGTCATCGAGCATTAATATTCACCCAAATGACGAAGATGCTCGATATCTTGGAAGCTTTCATTAATTTGTATGGTTACACTTACATGCGTTTAGATGGATCCACTCAGCCAGAGGAGAGACAGACCTTATTGCAGCGCTTTAATACAAATCCAAAAATCTTTCTTTTCATCTTGTCAACTCGTAGTGGGGGTGTTGGTATCAACCTAATTGGGGCAGATACTGTTATATTTTATGACAGTGACTGGAATCCTGCAATGGATCAACAGGCCCAGGATCGATGCCACCGGATTGGACAGACACGTGAAGTTCATATTTATCGATTAATCAGTGAGCTCACAATTGAAGAAAATATTTTAAAGAAAGCAAATAAAAAGCGTGCACTCGATGATCTTGTAATACAAAGTGGAGGGTACAACACTGAGTTCTTCAAAAAGCTTGATCCTATGGAACTTTTCTCTGGTCATCGATCACTTGCCATCAAGAATTTGCAAAAGGAAAAGAATAACAACAATGGAAATGAGGTTTCTGTATCTAATGCGGATGTGGAAGCTGCTTTGAAATGTGCTGAGGATGAAGCAGATTACATGGCATTGAAGAAAGTTGAAGAAGAAGAAGCCGTGGACAACCAGGAGTTTACAGAAGAAGCCATTGGAAGGTTGGAAGATGATGATTTTGTAAATGAAGATGATCTGAAGGTTGATGAGCCTGTAGATCAGGAAGACTGGATCACAACATCAAATAAAGAAATTGGGGTGACATTAAATGGGAGTAATCCTAGCGAAGAGAGAGCTCCTGCTCTTGCTAGTAAAGAAGATGATGTTGACATGCTCGCTGATGTCAAACAAATGGCAGCAGCAGCAGCAGCTGCTGGACAAGCAATCTCGTCCTTTGAGAGTCAGCTACGTCCAATAGATCGATATGCAATTCGTTTTCTGGAATTTTGGGATCCCATTATAGACAAGGCTGCAGTAGAATCTCAAGCTAGGTTTGAGGAGACAGAATGGGAATTGGACCGCCTTGAGAGGTACAAGGAAGAAATGGAAGCTGAGATTGATGAAGATGAGGAACCCCTCATATATGAGAGTAAGTACCTTAAAAAAAAGTACCTTTGATCTGCCCTTATTTGTTAGAGGGTTATTATTTTATTTTTGAGTTGATTTTCAAATAATGCCACTATGAGATATGCTATCCAACCGTAAGAAATCTAAAAAAGAAATTGAGTGCATGTGTTGCCCCCCCCCCCCCCCCCCCCTTCTCTCTCTCTCTCTTTCTCTCAACAGATTCTGGGCAATATAGAACTTGCCAACTTGGTACAGTTGCTTAGTTGTAAAATAATATGAACAGTGTAAAGAATTTCGTAACCATATTGAACCTATTTTTCTATGATGTCATGTCATATTTATTAACTCGGTAGTTCCTTCCAAATTTGCATGGTTTGTATGGTGAGACTAAACTTGAGGGTTCTCTACTTGTGTTAGGGTGGGATTCTGATTTCGCAACTGAGGCTTATCGGCAGCAAGTTGAGGCCTTGGCTCAACACCAGGTTCATATTATCAACTTTTTGCTGCGTTCTTTTCTGTGGGTGCATCATCTCTTTGCTAATATACACTTTTTTTGATAGTTAATGGAAGAGCTGGAATGTGAAGCCAAGGAGAAGGAAGATGCGGAGGATGACAAATGTGATTCTACAAAGTAAGAAAACACTATGATCTCCCCATAGAGTGATATGCAGACAAATACATAGTTACTTATTTCTTCCATAAAACTTCTAGAATCATATTAGCTTAAATAGTGGATGAATTGGCCTTTTTGTCATTAAAAATTTCTTTCTAGCTCTATAGATAATTGAATGGTGGGAACTCACAAGTTCAATAAAATAGACTATTTCAAAAAATAATAACAATAAGTCAGTTTGTTGGACTGGCATTACCTCATCTTCCTGAAGACCTTGCTTGTTATTGTGATGGAAATATGTTGGAGTTGACTGTAGTGTTGCTAACCAGAGGTTTGGGACAATTATGGTTCTCACAAGCCATCTTAACATTAGAATGTTGATGTCAGAAAAATCAAATAAAATAAAATGTCATTTCAGTGTATGATGGTTTGTGCTCGTTGTTTGTCTCATAGAAATTACTAATTAAAAAAAGAAAGATTGTCTGTTAGAAATTAACAGTTATATTCAAACTAGGGACAATGGCAAAGGTCTTGGTGTTGGACACAATGACAAGTCATATGACTTGTTGACTTAAATTAAAAACTATTCTATGATCACAAAATAATCCCCACTAGGCAAGTCATTTGATAATTTTTTTTAATTGTTGAGTATAATGTAGTGATTTTCTTTATTAATTTGTAAAGATTCAAGGATAGCCAAGCCAAATTCAGGCCCGTACTCCAAAAGGGCTAATTAAGGTTACAATTGGAGCCCTTAAAATTCATTATAAAGGGCAATAACTTCTCTTTCCTAAGCTTATAGGATCCCATTCGCCGCCTTCCTACACAGAATCTGGCATGTTATTTTTTATTAGTATACAAGATTTTTTATTGATGATATAGATAGGCATATAGCCCAAGTACTCAGGACATATACAGGAGCCACAGGATAATCCATACCAAAAAGAATTTGTGTCAATAAGCGATATCTCAAAAGGCACCTCCATCCCCATAAATGGAACTGAGGGTGAGGTCATGGACTCAACACCCACAGGGTTAGTGACTTAAACAGAGAGAGATAGAGGGAGAGAGAATGCCAGCACAGGGGATTGTTGCGTGTCTCAGCATTCTCCTTGATAAATAATGCATACTTGTCTGACATGGATGACCATATTAGAATAGAGCAGGAATGTTTGATCATTTTTAATCTTTTTTTTTTTTTTTTATATATAAGTAAATTTTAATCTTGCAGTTGCAGTATCTCATCTATGCTATAAAGTAAAGAGTATATCTTCAGACATGTATGTATCATGATATATTTAATGAATATGTATGTCGACCCATATCATGCTTGGGGATTCAATGTTCAGTGACTAATCTAGTTCGATTAACAGGAATGAAATGCCAGGTGATCCGAAAATCAAGTCTAAAAGGAAGCCAAAGAAAGCCAAGTTCAAATCTCTGAAGAAGGGATCTTTAGCGTCTGAACTGAAGCCTGCAAAAGAAGAGCCATCATTAGAAACTATATCAATGGATGATGAGATTATTTGTCATGAGGTGGTCACCTCTACAGAAATTGTTTCACCAATATCACGTGTGCAGAAAAAACGTAAGAACACTGAATCTGCTTTGAATGTTGAAGAAGGAAAGATGTTGAAAAAGAAGTCTAAGAAACTCAAGAAGCCTCCCACTGAACAATGTCCTTCAGATTTAGATTCCAAATTGTCAGGTATGCGGCATGATGAACGTTTATATTCAAGACCATGTGATAGTTTGGCTGATATTGAGCAAAAACCAGCAAGCAGGAGTAGGATGGGAGGAAAAGTATCCATTACTACCATGCCAGTTAAGCGGGTCGTAACGATAAAACCAGAGAAACTAAAGAAGGCAAATATTTGGTCAAGAGAGTGTGTTCCATCTCCTGATTTCTGGTTGCCACAGGAGGATGCAGTATTATGTGCTGTGGTACATGAATATGGCCCTCATTGGAGCTTGGTTAGTGAAACTTTGTATGGGATGACTGCTGGTGGGTCTTACAGGGGAAGATATCGCCATCCGGTCCATTGTTGTGAGAGGTTTAGAGAACTCATCCAGAGATATGTTTTGTCTGCACCCGACAATCCTAATACTGAAAAGGTCAGCAGTACAGGCTCTGGAAAGGCTCTTCTCAAAGTAACGGAGGTAACCATTGTAAATTCAAACATACTTGGTAACTAAACTGCTTTGCACATCTGCATGCATTGCTGCAGTGTTAACCTCACTTGTATTATTTTCAAGTGGGTCCTATGTGCAACAACTAAAATAAATTTTCTAATATTATACTTAGAAATTTACCATGATAAAGATTGAAAATGAAAACCTTGCTCATCAATTTTCTTTTGCGGCAGGATAACATTCAATTGCTTTTAGACGTTGCTGCTGAGCAGCCAGATACAGAGTTACTCCTTCAGAAGCACTTAACTGCCCTGCTTTCTTCTGTCTGGAAGGTGACATCACGTATTGACTGCAGACCTAGTCTTTCGTCATCCAGTAATGGTCTCTATTTTGGTGGAAGGTTTTTTACTTATTCTGTTAGCCAGATTTCTCAGACTTCCATGCGGGAACCCGTAGAAAGGATGAAATTCACAAATTTAGGTCAGAGTAGAAAGATGTTAGCAGCTGCACTCCATGATGCCTATCATAGACAACCAGATGAGAGAGTCTCCCTTCCCAACCAGGAGAGTGACATGTCAGCCATTACCGAACAATTGGAGATTACACTGGAATTCCAGAAAGAAACGGTGGACTCCATGGTTCCTTTGCCATCTGTTATAAGCTTATCAATATGTGGGGAAGATCCTCCATCTGTAAGTAAGGGTACTGGAGATGATCATCTAAAAGCTTTCAGAGATATGGCTGAGAACCGTTGCAGGTATGGCCCGATGCAAACGTGTAATTTACTTGTTTTGCGACTTGGATTTGTCAACCTCTGGTTATGGTCAAGTGACTCAAGTCCTCTTTATTTCGCATGATTAACCTGAGTTTTATCTTATCAGGTCTTTAAACTGAAAGATTTGCATTTTATTTATTTATTTTTGTTGTTGGGTAGGCGGAAGAGTTGTTTGGTTCTTGTGGAGAGTTAATTATTGAAATTCAGCATTTTCTGATATGGTCGTTGATAGTGGTATTGGTTGCATGACCTTCGAGAGGTGGTTTTAAGTCATCTAGGCGAAAGATTATTGATTAATTGTCATATATATGTATGAGAAAAGACAGAATATATCAAGATCATTAGGCATTGTATTGCAGATTGCTAATAGTGTAACGCCATCCACTCAGGGCTTCTGCAAAAGCTTGTGTTGAAGATAGCCTGGGATGGGCATCTTCTGTATTCCCAATAAATGACGTCAGGGCTAGGTCCGTATCCAAGTTACCATCATTGGGCAAGCACAAGCTCTCCATATCTGACTCGAAGAAACCTTCGAAATCAAAGTTTAAAAGAACCTCAATGGAGCAGCATGGTGAGATACCCCACCTTATTGCCGAGCCACTGCCAGAACCGTTGCCAGTAGCTGTACCAAGTGATGCTAGTGTAAGGTTTGACCCGTTTCAACCTATCATCCTGGACGTTGGGAAGGACAATGTGGAAAGTAATTTACCGACTGACATGGGTACGGAGCTTTCTATGGAAATGGAGAATTTTGAGGTGGTACCGCATCTCTATGTTCCAGGATTAATCTCTGGTCTGGAGGATTGTCCATTTTTGGCTGAGTATACTGACATTGGCTGATACTGAAATCAAGAGTTGAATCTCATTATTTATGGAGACCAGTGATCACCGTCTAATCAAATCCGGGCGCTGCTCTTGGGGACATGGGGGGTACACTGGGAAGTCTGCTTGTCTACTGGCTGGGAAGGTATGTTTTTGAAAGGTGATTTCTAAGCGGCATTCCCGTAAGAGAAAAATATTGGATAGGGAAAACGAAATGTGACAGAAAAAAGTTTTGTAATCTAGTCTTTAATTAATTCTTGTATGGGAGAAGCTGTGCAAATTGTGTTGTGGCTGCAATTGAAATGTTTTAGTGCCTGCACATTTTCCCCAAGAGATTGTTGTTAATGAGAATGGAAGGTCAGTACACCTCTCTCTCTCTCTCTCTCTCTCTCATGTTTATGCAAGACCCCTGGTCTTAATTCTTTATGAGAAATGATATTTGCAGTATTAGATGTAAGATTCGTGCATTCTTTTTTTAAAAATTAGATAAATTTAGAATCTACAAAAAAAAAAAAAAAAAAAAAAAAAAAA